>JADBJO010018169.1:20000-27282 GCA_016801955.1 Conus betulinus | reverse complement strand
AAATTCCTACGGCGTCTGTCGGCAGAAATTATTTGATTTTTTTAAAAAAACTCTCTTATTTTCTGGATTAGCGTACAGTATTGATAAATGTCTCCTTATTATTTCTGATTTGGATGGATACCTTGGATCATAATTTGTCACCCAGGCTATCTTTTTGTCTTTTTTTTGGTTTCTTTTTCTTCTGTGAGTATTGTTTCCTGTTTTTCCTAGCCCCTTTATAAAGTTCTCTTTCCGCTTTCTGATAGTTTTTTATTTTACTCCAAGTTTTTACCCCAGAAGTATATTTGGGAGGAGTGGTGTCCAGCAATTTACTTGGACTGAATATATTGAAAACTACCATATCCGTATGGATACATCCAATATGCCGGCCCCCTTCCAGCAGTTTCCGCAGAATATGTACTCCAACTACTGGCAACTTCGAAAAATGCACACATAAAAGTACAGAGATTAAGACTGAAGAAACAAACAGTTCTTCGACCGATGCCGAGAAAAGAAACTCATCCCACGTGGACTTGCTGTGAACTTCAACTTGGCCTTTGAAGCTGATGACTTGGACTTGTGTCGCAGTATTCAAGATACTTTGAACAACACCAGCTCCAGGATTTTGGACAACATTTGTAATCAGGTACTGTGCACCATGGAGTATAGAGAACAGTTTTTCAATACAACTAGAAATAAAATTGAAAAGATTATTGGAAAAAAACAGGACAAATGAATTAGTCGGAAAGGTTAGAAAGGAGACTTCAAATCAATTATACTTTGAAAAAAGAAAACATGAAAGAAAACTTAAGAATTTGGAAAAGACGAAACTTGAAAATGTGATCAGTCCAGACGAGAGAAAAAGTAGACAACTCAAGTCAGGATCCAGAAAAATTACTCCGGCAACATATACTAGATATAATCCGGAAGATGTCCGAGTGAAAACAGTAAGACAGCATAGAAAGAATAGGAAGAGGGGAGGAAAGAAGAACAAGATAGAACAAAATAAATATACTCCAACTGAAGAAGACTTGAAAGTTTATGATCCTGTAGTATTAGCAAAAAATGTGAATCTTACTCCAGATCAAATTTCGATATGTAGACTACCTGACTGTTTTGCCCCGACACCTAAAGAACCCTTGACGTCAGTGATCAAGTGATTGGAACTCACGCCTGGGCTGAGAGAGACTTCGGTGGCACAGATATTTTCAACTTCAAGACGACGACGATAACTGCCGGGATTCTGAACACTTCGTCAAACAACCATGGTACAGGTCTACACCCAGACCAGCTCCAAGGACAGACCCAGCACTGGAAGCTTTTATCCAGGCATGTACCAATGACTTTTTAGCTATAGAAAATAGAAGGAAAATAAGGGACAATCTTACAGAAGGTCAAAGAAAAGCGCTGTCACAACTAAGAGCCTTTCCGCTAACTCATAGAGCAGCATGTCGTTATGCAGATAAGTCGGGTGTAACAGTTATTACTGCTCTAGAGGAAGACGATAAAACAATTGTTAATGAACTTAACAATGGTGATTTTTATGACATACTACCCGTAAACCCCATCCCTCAAATTAAAGATAAAATAAGAGCATGGTCCAATAAATGGTCATGCACAGGGGATATCAATGAAGATGTTAAACATTATGTAAATGAATTAAAAAATAAAAAACCAGGGAAATGCAAACCTTTAATTAAAACGCATAAAAAGAAACCTTACCCTACACGATTGTTACTTTCAGGGTGTGGGACTCCTGTGGAAAATCTCTCTAAGTTTATTCAAGCGACAATTAGTCATTTAAATGACAAATTGATGTACCAAATAAAAGATACAAAAGCTTTCCTAAAAAAAAATACAATGGATCAATGATAATATAGCCCACTCCCCCTCTTCAGTCTACACTTGTTGTATGTGATGTAGTGGCTTTATTCCCTAATGTTAATAATGACATGGGACTACCAGCACTTGATAGAATGTTAAAAACTATACCCTTCTCCTATTGGTAATACCTCAAACAGATGCCTGTTGGAAGCCTTGGATATCTGTCTGACAGAAAATGTGTGTGAGTTTACTGATGGCAACGATGACCAAGTATTTGCACGCCCTAACCATGGTACTGCCATGGGACCTGCGCACTCATGTACTTATGTTGATGTTTATATGGGAGAGCTTGATATAAAATTAGTAGAAAAACATCACCAGTACCAATGATTTCTTCCCTGTTACCCCAAGAAGTAAATGAACAATTCCGATATCTAGACTGGAGCAGGTTTCGAGATGATGGATTTGTTGTCCTCTTGATGAAAATCATGTAAAGAGGTTCAAAGAACATCTCCAGTCTCTGAACCCACCTAACATTAAATGGACAATCACCAGTGGCAAAGAAGTAACTTATTTAGATGTAAAACTTCAAATTTCACAAGGCAAAATCATTACAGATGTGTTTTCAAAACATAACCATGCGTACCTCCCTCCATACAGCTGCCATTCCCCTGCTGTGTTCAAGGGACTCATTTCCAGTGTAGGAACTAGACTGCGCATGCTGTGTAGTGAGGATAATACATTAAAAAACTAGAATAGAAGAATATAGTAAATATTTTACAATGTCTGGTTGGGACTATCAGAAAGCGGAAAGAGAACTTTATAAAGGGGCTAGGAAAAAAAACAGGAAAACAATACTCAGAGAAAAAAAAAAACCAAAAAAGACAAAAAAGATAGCCTGGGTGACAAATTATGATCCAAGGTATCATCCAAATCAGAAATAATAAGGAGACATTTATCAATACTGTACTCTAACCCAGAAAAATAAGAGTTTTTTTTTTTTTTTTCAAATAATATCTGCTGACAGACGCCGTAGGAATTTAGGAGAAATTTACAAACCTACCGTCCCCAGGAGAAATCTAGAATACGGACCAAAATTAGAACCAGGTTTTTTTACTTGCCAGCAAAGAGGTGTGACACGTGTAAACATGGGGAGAATACTAAGAGTATAAAATCAGCTTGGGATGGAAGACTCTGGTATATAAGGAAACACTTGACTTGTACTACAAAAAATGTAATATACGTGATAAGATGTAAGATCCATCCTGATCTGTTGTATGTTGGGTCCACAAAAAATCTTAAATACAGATGGGCTAATCACAAATCGGACACAAAGTTGAAAAAAAAAAAAAACAAACAAAGTGTAACGTATCAAAACACGTATGCACAGTCCCCCATCCTGATTCAGAAGAACTAGATTTTTTTTGCAGATAATAGCAATCGATAATGTCAGAGAAGAGAAAAAACTGTTACAGAAGGAAACATTCTGGATATGTAATATAGGTACGATTTTCAAGGGACTCAATACAAGACAGGATGTATGCACAGCAACAATCCAGAAAGATAATTAATAAATATTTAGGAAAATTGCAAGCAAAAAAAAGTACAGAAGCCCAATTTTATTCTCTTTAAGACACCCCTTTTCCCTTTGATTCAACCCCCCCCCCCCCCCTCTCTTCCCCCCCCCCCCCCCCCCCCTTACCCCCCCGCACCCTTACCCAACAACCCCCCCCTCTCCCCCCTTCTGCCCCCCCCCCCCCCCCCCCTCTCCAACATTCCCGCGTAGGCACTCGGTTCCTCCCGTCACAACAGTCCCCTCCCCCTGCCTTCTCCCTTTTCTTCCCAAACACCCCCCCCCCCCCCCCCCCTCCCCTTCTCTTTCTACGAAAGGAAACATTCTTGATATGTAATATAGGCACGATTTTGAAAAGGCTCAATACAAGGTAGGAAGTTTGCACAGCCAGATCCAGAAAAGATGATTAATAGATATTGAAAAAAATTACGAACAGAAAAAAAAGTACAGAAGACCATCTTGTTCACACTGTAGGACCCCCTTAGTTTCCCCCCCCCCCCCCTTAGTTTCTGCCCCCCCCCCTCTCCCCTGCTGCCCCCCCCCCCCCCCCCCCTCCCTTCCCCCCCCCCCCGGCTTCTCCCTCCCCGCAGTTACCCTGCGCCCTTATCCACCCCACCCCCCACCCTTTCCCCACCCTACCCTTTCTATAACCCCCCCCCCCCCCCCCCCCCCCCGGACCTCTGATTTTTTCAAATATCCCCCATGTAGGCATTCTGTCCATATTTGTTGGATTGGTTTGTTGTTGTTTACCTGGATTTTGGAGGATGTGTTTCGATCTGTGTTGCTGTGCCTCTGAAGACATTGGAGTTTGTATTGGTAGGTTGCGAGAATGGATGGAAATTCGGGTGCACACATATTTTAAAGTTAACATGAGTGAGTTTGTTGGATATATGGAGAGAGAAAGAGAGAGGGAGAAAGTGAGGGAAGTGAACAGGTTGATGCGTTGGTGGAGATGGTGGCGTTGGGGGGAGTGGGAGAGAGTGGGGGGAGGGTGGTGAGTGGGAGTGAGAGAAAGCATACGCCGGTGTTTACGAAGATGAACGGAAATCCTCATACATGTTGGGCAAGAGAGTGAGTGTGAACGTTTGATACATGAATGCACGAGAAAAAGGGTTTATCTAATTTGTACAAAAAAAGGCTTCTTGAACTGTTTTCTTGTTAAATGTACCATATATATACAGTGTGCTTTTATAAACAGTTGCCATTACTGAAGAAGCTTTTTAAGCGAAAATTTTATTGGAGAATATACAATTTAAAATGAAACTGTCTACTTCTGTGTTTTTTATTTTACTCCAAGTATATATATTCAATATATATATATATATATATATATATATATATATATATATATATATATATATATTGAATTATAAACAAAGCTTGCTCTTATGTCTCAGATTGTAGAAAGAGGGGGGTGGTAAGCCTTCATATCTGCAGTGGAAGATGATTCTGCCTAACTGACAGTATGCACATGAGTGGGTGAAAGGGGAATAAATAAATGCTTCTCAAAATGAGCCTTCAGCAAGCTTATAGTCTCCAAAGAGGGAGACCATCTCCAATGGGGAGAGAAAGCTCACTAACATATAACTCCTGGTCAGATACCGGTATTTCGAAACCTGATTGTGTTTCTCCTCAGTGACCGCGGAAAGTGGTAATTTGACTCCTCTGCTTTTTCGGTTTTAAGAAGAATGCTATACCAGAAAAAAGGCTGGTGTGCAATACCATAGTATGTTTGTTGAGTTTTCAAAAAAAAGAATAACTAAAGGTGCCACCTAAGAAGCAAAAAAAAAATCCTGAAAGAGCAAAACAAGCTACACATTTTCTTGTGAAAAGTAGAAAATATAAAAGATAACCTCTTAAGACACAAGTGTGAGGGCCAGTTCTTGGAATGAATCCACAAGGGACTAATTACAATGAAAACAATAAATTCCAAGGATAAGTACCGAGCACCGTTCCAGCAACCTACAGAACAGCTAGGTGTTGCAATGAGTGCAAGAAATATTGAATTATAAACAAAACTTGCTCTTATGTCTCAGATTGTAGAAATAGGGGGGTGGTAAGCCTTCATATCTGCAGTGGAAGATGATTCTGCCTAACTGACAGTATGCGCATGACTGGGTGAATGGGGGATAAATAAATGCTTCTCAAAATGAACCTTCAGCAAGCTTATAGTCTCCAAAGAGGGAGACCATCTCCAATGGGGAGAAAGCTCACTAACATATAACTCCTGGTCAGATACCGGTATTTCGAAACCTGATTGTTTCTCCTCAGTGACCGCGGAAAGTGGTAATTTGACTCCTCTGCCTTTTCGGTTTTAAGAAGAATGCTATACCAGAAAAAGGCTGGTGTGCAATACCATAGTATGTTTGTTGAGTTTTCAAAAAAAACTAACCAAAGGTGCACCCTAAGAAGCAAAAGAAAATCCTGAAAGAGCAAAACAAGCTACATTTTTCTTGTGAAAAGTAGAAATGCACTTTTGCACGTTTCATTTCGAGAAAGTTTTCATCAGTTCTATCTTTGAGCCACGTTTTGTATGTTTTCTTTTTATTAGATACGGCTTCTGCACACTCTTCATTCCACCAACTATTTCCTCAACATTTTTTATCTATAGAAGATTTGCACTTTGGCGTTGCTTTCTCAGCTGCAGATATAATAGCTTTTCTAAAGTGGTTATAAAACACTTCAATATCTTCATGTTCGATAATGCTGCAATCTACAGATAGAAGGGTTGGCTCATATAAACTCCAATCTGCATTTTTATATAAAAACTTTGGTATTTTTATCTTCAATTTATGCTTCTTCATCAACTATATGCTCGTGTATTTTCACAACAATAGGAAAATGATCACTCCCTAACGAATCATCTTCTATTGTCCAAGTATCATTGATGGCCAAATGAGGAGAAATTAATGTGAGGTCGATGGAGGTTGGTCTATGCGTTGATATATCAGGCACTCTTGTTATGCCCCTGTCATTCATTAATACTAAATTAGAATCAACAATATTTTCAACAAATCGATTGCAAGGGCATAACAGAGCAATCAGGTTCCCAGAATGGAGAATGCGCATTGAAATCACCCAAAATTATCCATTTTTTTATGTATATTAGGAAGATGTTTCATACAATCTGCATTGTCAGCATTTGGCCCATTTGGATAGTAAACAGAAAGTATGCTTACGCTGAAATCTTTGTTCACCTTTACGATATGGAAGTAGCAAAAAAGTTTTCAATGACATTAGTTGAATGACTGAAATAACTTTAGAGGACTGTAATTCAAGTCTGATCTGACATAAATTGCAGTTTGAACTCGTTTAGTTGACACACTGCAGTCATATAAAGGTGGATAATAAAAACCACGAAATTTACGCAACTTAAAAGGTTCAGCATTTAAGGACTGTAAGGCCAGAATGCAATAGTTATTAGAATAGATGTGGTTTTCTAATTGAAGTAAGTTTTTCACAATTGACCTGCAGTTCCATTGTAAAATGTTCAAAGAATTGTTAGCTAAGTTAATTCAACACTATTTAAAAATCAAAAACAATTCATGAATTTTGAGAGAAAGCAGACTGAACAGGTAGCACCATGACGGATACGAAAATAAGGCCCGGTCGTTGTAGAAGTCCAAGTAGTTGCGCACCCAGATGCCCTGCAGGGACAAGGTCAGCGCTGAGGTCGTTGCAGTGTAGAACAGCCATGGAGGTATGAAGAGTGGAAGGTAGAAACCAGCATGGTGATGATGGGGGTGACCTCGTCTCCTCTTTGGTTTTTCCAAAAACAATGCGTTGAGATTACGACCCAGAATCCTTGCAATAACGCTGGCCCCTTTTGCAGGGGGGTGGATACAGTCAGGGTCCAAAAATTTGTCGGAGGCTTAAAGATGGTTGTAAACAACGTAGCTGATATCT
>JADBJO010018169.1:12500-15000 GCA_016801955.1 Conus betulinus | reverse complement strand
CCTGCCTGTTTGTTTTTTTTTTTCAGGTGGTAGAGAACCCATTGTTTGACATGTCGGTGTCAGTCTTGTCCGGCGTGGACAGTGTGTCGTCGCTGCAACGCAGTGCCGTCAGTCCTCCTGCCATGTCTCCTGTGTCCACGACGGCTGGTACGTCTGTTGTCAGTTTCCCTTTCTTCTCTGTCCTTCCATTTCATTCCTCTCTGCCTGTGTCTTTTGTCGTTGTTATTGATGGAGAGGTGCACGTGTACTGCATTCCTCTCTGCCTGTGTCTTTTGTCCCTGTGAATGATGGGGAGGTGCACGTGTACTGCATTCCTCTCTGCCTGTGTCTTTTGTCGTTGTTATTGATGGAGAGGTGCACGTGTACTGCATTCCTCTCTGCCTGTGTCTTTTGTCCTTGTGAATGATGGAGAGGTGCACGTATACTGCATTCCTCTCTGCCTCTGTCTTGTGTCCTTGTGAATGATGGAGAGGTGCACGTGTACTGCATTCCTCTCTGCCTGTGTCTTTTGTCCTTGTGAATGATGGAGAGGTGCACGTGTACTGCATTCCTCTCTGCCTGTGTCTTTTGTCCTTGTGAATGATGGAGATGTGCACGTGTACTGCATTCCTCTCTGCCTGTGTCTTTTGTCGTTGGTATTGATGGGGAGGTGCACGTGTACTGCATTCCTCTCTGCCTGTGTCTTTTGTCCTTGTGAATGATGGAGAGGCGCACGTGTACTGCATTCCTCTCTGCCTGTGTCTTTTGTCCTTGTGAATGATGGAGAGGTGCACGTGTACTGCATTCCTCTCTGCCTGTGTCTTTTGTCCTTGTGAATGATGGAGAGGTGCACGTGTACTGCATTGCTCTCTGCCTGTGTTTTTTTTTGTCCTTGTGAATGATGGAGATGTGCACGTGTACTGCATTCCTCTCTGCCTGTGTCTTTTGTCCTTGTGAATGATGGAGAGGTGCACGTGTACTGCATTGCTCTCTGCCTGTGACTTTTATCCACCTGTACACAGCACGTTCTGAGATCAGTTCGTATGATGAGTATTTATTGATACTTGATATGGAGAAGAAAAGAATACTGGTGTCTGCATACTATTTGCGGTGTGAGAAAATGCAAACAAAATATTGTGAGCGCACTTGGCAAATGCCATTGTGTGCTTATTGATAGCGTTTTGGCTTTGATTACAACTGCCTCTTTCCCCTGCTTCGCTCGGGTCATACTAACCCAACAAATGTAAACAAGACCATCGACGCTCATCTTTCGGTCAGGTCCCCATTACTGCTGCGCAGTGATACTAGTCGAAAGGTCTTTGAAACTATACTGATTGCGAACATTGTGCTTTGCTCTTCCTGTTGACTATATAGAGGCTGTGAATCAAACAAGAAAAGTGCCAAAACCGCGCTTTGGAAACAGTTGTAAGCACGCGCAGCACACACAGCTCGGCTGTAGGGAAGTGCCATTGCTGTGTGGAGTTTGTCGTCTGAGTATTAATTTTGTCCCTATGTCTTCTTTCATGGTTGCCTTTTCTCAGTCAGTCTGTAAGGCTGTACCCGTCTCTTTTTCTATTTCGTCTCCATCTAATCCTGTCTATGGCTGCACTTGATTTGTGTGTGTGTGTGTGTGTGTGTGTGTGTGTGTGTGTGTGTGTGTGTGTGTGTGTGTGTGTGTGTGTGTGAGAGAGAGAGAGAGAGAGAGAGAGAGAGAGAGAGAGAGAGAGAGAGAGAGAGAGAGGTCTTCTTTTTGCCTTGATGTTCCTGGCAGTGGTGTGTCTGTAAGTGTGGTCCCACACTGCAATAAGAATTGTCATCCAAACAATGTGTAATCCATCCACACCTTTGGCCTCATAGCATATTCTTTGAATCCAACATGCCATCATCTTTCTCAGAAGAACTCCTCCGAACGGTCGTTTCACTTTTTTAAACGGCCCATCTACTCATAAGATCACTCACTGTCTTTAAACGCATGAACCCCAACCCTTCCCCCCACCTCCCCTCTCCATCCATCCGTGAGATCAACCTTCAAGTCTTGGACCCCACCTGTTGCCAAGTGTTTGCGTCATCTGAACTTCCCCCAACAGTCCCATTCTACTCAGTTTGATCTGCCTGCTTGGGACCCACCGAGCTTGTAGGTTGATGGACATATTTGGGAAGAAAAATGGGAAGGGGTTGGGGGGTGGTGGAGGAGGGGATAGGATCAGCTCTCAGGCTCAGTATACTGACGTTGATTATGTTCCTGTTGTGGCTGTTTATACACACTGAAAACTTACTCGCGGCTTTGCTGTGTATTTGTTCTTGGTGTGTTAGCTTTATGAGAGTTGTCTGCACTTCCCCTTGACGACAAACTGACAGTGGAACATGTCCTGAGTTCATGCCAAGCAGCAATAACCAGGGAAGGTACACATGGAGGCACCACCAAGTGCTCAAGCAGATGGCACACGCAGTTAGTACTACTGGAGGAAGCTATATGCCACCAGACGCTCCCGCAACAAAGTTCTGCACGGCAGGAGGCCAC
>JADBJO010018169.1:0-7500 GCA_016801955.1 Conus betulinus | reverse complement strand
GTATAGATTTTAAGGTGATTAGAATAAGAATTTTCGAGGTGTTCTTTCGCATCGTTCACTAGAGTGTTAATATTTTCTTTTTCTTTGAGACTGTATACTACTCATACTTCCCCACTCAAGTGTTCCCAATGAGGCATCATTGGAACTGTGGGGAACTCTCGAATCGATGTTGAATCTACATTACACTTAGACATAAGTTCAGCAGTATAATTCATTATTGGTTGAATATATGAGATGTCCCTGGCTCTGCTTGGAAACTCTTTATTCGAATTTACAAAAATATCATCAGTAACTGAATTTTTTACTGTCAGGCTTCGAATCACATATTTGGCTACTTCTAGACGTCTTTGCTCTGATAAAGGTAAGATATTCGCCGCTTTGTAGCTCCTATATGTATTTGTGTGTACAGGAACTCCTACGCCTAATTTAATAACTTTACTGTCAATACTTTGTAATTTTCTTAAAAGATACTTTGGCGTACTTCAGCGTATCATCATACACCATCTTCCAAGGCTTACAATACTTTGTAACTTTTTTAAAAAGATACTTTGGCGTACTTCAGCGTATCATCATACATACCATCTTCCAAGGCTCTTGACTGGCTCTTCTGTTACTGTTGAAATGGTCTGGTTGGCAACACTGAAGACCACAGATTCGGCCACTTTTCCTTTCCTCAGTGAGAGACTCCGTGATTTCTTTGGGCTTGAACTTCATTCTGGATGAGGCAAACAGATGTCGGAAGAAGGCTTGGAAACCATTGACCAGTGTGGGCTCCCTGGCAAATACAAGGTCTGGTGTCTGCAGTTCATGCTGATACCAAAGCTTCTATGGCCTCTGATGATATACGACATCTGCACCAGCAAAGTGGAGGCAATGGAATCCAAAATCAACAAGTTCACAAGGAAATGGCTTGGTGTCCCACCCTGTCTGACTGACATAGCGCTATATTGTCGCCAAGCAAAGCTGAAACTACCACTGAAATCCATCCTGGAGGAATATAAAGCAGGGAAGATCAGACTTTCAAAGCATGCTGGAGGACTCAGGAGACAAGGTGGTTGAAGCAATCAAGCCCCCAGCTGAAGACAGGCAGAAAATGGAAAGTTCAAGAGGCGATGGATTCTGCAAAAAAGAAAGTCTCAAGATCAGAGACATAACAGGACACACACACAGACCAACAGACAAGGACTGGGGGTGACCAAAACTGAATGGTGGTCAAAGGCCAAAGGAAAAAGCCAAAAGAGACATGATGATTCAGGAGATGAGAAAAGAAGACCCAACAAAGACTCCAAAAAGCAGTCCAGCAGAGCCAGCAAGGGCAATGGACAACATGGGAGAATGCACTCCAAAGAAGTCTCACTTGAAAATGACATTTGGCACATGGCCCCTCTCAGGATCAGCTTCATTCTCAGATCTGCATATGATCTTCTGCCTTCAAATGCAAACCTGGTGAAGTGGGGAAAAACAGACGATCCTTCATGCCCCCTTTGCCATGAAAAACAAACAGTGGAGCATGTCCTAAGCTCATGTAAAGTAGCCCTGGCTCAAGGAAGGTACACATGGAGGCACAACCAAGTGCTCAAAAAGAGATTGTACAAGTAGTCTGGGCTAGTACCAACACCACAAAAAGGGAAAATCAGGACTCCAAAAAGCACCCGCAACATTCTTCACGGCGGGAGGGCAGCGAATCATGGCCAAGAACAACAGTGCCACTCGGAACATGCAGGCAGAGTCTGCTTGACGGGGCAGATGACTGGGAGTGCACAGCAGACCTCCCAGAATGGAATAGTCACCCAGAGATTATCAGCAAGAGTGGCATGAGACCAGACATAGTATTACACTCTCAGTCAACCAAGCAGCTGATCATGATCGAGCTCACGGTGCCATATGAGAACAGAATGGAGGCAGCTCAGATCTACAAGACTGAAAAGTATGCTGATGATCTGGCAAACAGCCTGAGGAGAGAAGGCTATCAGGTCAAAGTCCTCACTGCAGAAATTGGAGCTAGCTAGGGGGTTTGTGGGAACGTCTGCATACAGCCTCATGAAACAGCTCTCAGTTGCAGGGAGGGAAAAAAACCAAAGCCCTGAAAGCAATGGCAGAAGCGCAGAGAGGTGTTCAAGTTGGATCTGGTCAAGGAGGAACAAAAGTGAACTTCATAAGGCTTAACTTTCCTACAAATATCAGGTGTCCCTGTGGCTCAGTGGTTAGTGCGTGAGTCATTAAGTGGAAATGAGCATGTCCAGAAGGGCATGGGTTCGAATCCCAGTCATGGCTCATCCCCCAAAGATGGGAAAAAAAAAAAAAAAAAAAAAGGGCAGCAGAGGGACATCCGGAGTCATGAACCGGGGTGGTTGTGGCCCAACCCCCCTAGAGTGTCAGGAGATAAGGGCCGAACACTCGCTTGAAGGGGGCTTCTCTTCTGAGGACTCTCTCTGCTGCCACGCTCGACACGAGTTTCTTTCAACTTTACTGTCAATACTTTGTAACTTTTTTAAAAAGATACTTTGGCGCTGAAAAGTAAGCTTCTTGTCCATACTTTAACTTGGAGCGGACAAAGAGCCAAAGAAAGATGCAAAAGGGTTTAAATATTTTTACCCCCCAAGGTTGGCAATTAACAATTTTAAGAAAATTCAGTCTACTTCCAGCTTTAGATAACAATTTTCTCTATATGCATTTTTCCAGTTTAGTTTTGGCGTTAAAAAGCCTCTCCCAAAATCGTCTGATTTCTTTCCTGATATTGCAAGAAAGTGCCATCTATATTCAAGGATGGGAGTACAGGTGGATTTTCTGCATTGTAAAAAAAAAAAAAAAAAAAAAAAAAAAAAAAAAAAAAAAAAAAACGAAACAAAACAAAAAAACAACAAACACATTAAACCGGTGTTTTTTACCTGATAATTCAAGTCCTTTTTTATATATGCTGATAAATTGTCCAATTCGTATTGATATGACTTCTGCACATGATTGATTGACCTATTTCTTTGTATGTTTTCTTAAACTAGTATGCATCCATATTGCGATGCCATCAGCATACTGAACTACATGGATATTTTTTGGACAGCGCAGAAGGAAGATCATAAAGAGAATTGAAAACAAAATTGGGGCAATAATTGATCCTTGGGGGATACCCACATTAATGTACCTGAAGGAAGAATACATCTTGAAATACCTTTTTTTTGTTGTTGTTGTTGTTTGTAAAGCAACCTAGCATGCCAAACACTGCCGTAGGCTTTTTTAACATAAAAAAAAAATATGTAGCCAATGTACTTTTTTTTTTTTGTCTGTGGGAAAACTTTTTTTTTATTTGTAAGTTTTACAAGATGGTCGGTAGTGCATCGACCCTTTCTAAAACCACCAGCGTGTCACGGGTTAAGAGGACAGTGGCATGTTTTTTGACTTTTTTTTCTCTTCCTTCTTCCCTCCTCCTTTCTTGGTGGCGGCACAGCGAGTGTCCCGCATTCCGAGCGGAGCACGTGCTGCAGGGTCAGTTCAGCTCACTAGAACCCAGCCCACGTGACGGTAGGCGACCAACCACCACCCAGCGATCGGGGATGTGTTTGCTGTTGGTGAGCTGTACCTATGTCACGAAGGTGAAGAGGTGGGAACGAAAGTGTTTACGAAGTTAGAGAAGGGACACAGCCGAGAGAACAACAACAGGCAGCCATCCAGGAGGCTCGCCACCTCCTCCGTGTCCTCCCGCCCTCGACGTCATCGTTGAGCCGAGGGTCAGGCTTCGTTGCTGGAGGCACCTGCGACATCCTTCGACGGGTGGCGGGGACGGGTCCCCGTTTTATGGATCGCCTTCCTTGGTGAAGGCTGCTGCCTAAGGTACCGCACCACACGGAACATCAGGCTCGTGTCGTCACTACCGCCGCCTTTCCCTGCAGTCTCGGTGGCACATCTGGTGGCCAGGTACCAGTGTCAGCGACGACGCCACCCTGTTGACATTGGCCTTGGCCGGACCGTCTTCCAGCTAGCTGCGTCACCGTTCTTCCCCCTCTCTGGCTAATCAAAGAGGGTTCCTTGGCTATCCTCTTCTTTGTGTGCATCTGTGGGTAGATGAGTGGGAGTTGCTGTGAACGACTGGCCCTCACCCACTGTCCACTACGTTAGGGAAAAGAAAACGTGGCCAGTCCAAGTAGTTATGGTGTTCTACAGCTGTGTTTCCAGGGGCGGATCGTCGGCCCCGAGGAGGGTCCACCGCCTTTTCACTCCACCCCCTCTTCTGACTCAAGACATTCCAACGGACATCGTGGGACCATGTCCAACCGGATCCTCCACCCCGGGACGTGGACATTGTTAAGAAATCGATGTATAGGCTAAGAGGCGAGCGTTGTTGTGTCATGTCGTGTTGTTGTTGTGTCATGTCTTCTCGTCTTGAACTTCCTCTCCTGTCGTTTTGTTCTCTTCCTCATCGTTTGTCATCTCTGTATTGAGGTAGATTTACTCCATGTTTCATTGTTTTCATTCTTCCCCATACTTTTTGTATATGTCGTTATAACTGTATACTACATTATTGCAAAAAGGCGACCAGTATTGCCTGTTAGCAAAGGCAATGGTTCTGTTGGATGTATCTTTTGCTCTTTTTTTTCTCTCAGGAAGCTTTTTCGGCGCGTTCAGGCCCCTTACTATGTAAGCAATCTTTTAGTTTCATATTTTTTTCCTTTTTGGCCTCTTCGCAAGCTTCGTTCCACCAGACGTTACCCACATGTTTTTAGAAGGTACAGATTTTATCATTGGTATCGAATTGCCTTGAGGCAGTTGAAGCATTTTGAAACTGGTCATATAACTCATCAACATATTTGTTATCTCTATCATAAGGATTTATGTAAAACGATCTTAGTAAAAAAAAAAAAAAAGAAAAAAAAAAAAAAAAAAAAAAAAAAAAAAGAAGAAAAAAAACAAATATCCAGTCCGCAAATTTGTAGTTACATTTTGGATTTTTTTTTTTTTATTCAATTCAGTTGGGTTTGGGTAAAACTTTTGTCTTATGGTTTCTTGTTCACTTATAATAGGTAAATGATCGCTATTGAGCGCATCGTTCAGAGGATTCCAGTCACATAGTGGCGCTAGATCAGGAGAAATAAAGGTTAGATCTATAGCGCTTCGCTTATGATTAGGATTGTGTGTGTGTGTGTGTGTGTGTGTGTGTGTGTGTGTGTGTGTGTGTGTGTGTGTGTGACAATTTGCACTACTAACTAAACGCTTCACACTGTCAGTCAGTGACTACACTCAATTTTCGACCCTCCTCTCCAACATGATGTGATCTGCCCCTGGCAGGGAGTGACAGTGGTGTTGAATGAGTCTGTTGCTGCTTTCACTCTCGTGAAATGGGTAGTCCTGTCTCAGTGCTCCATGGAATCAAAGTGGTGGTGAAATGAGTCTGTTGCTGCTTCCACTCTCCTGAAATGGGTAGTCCTGTCTCAGTGCTCCATGGAATCAAAGTGGTGGTGAATGAGTCTGTTGCTGCTTTGACTCTCGTGAAATGGGTAGTCCTGTCTCAGTGCTCCATGGAATCAAAGTGGTGGTGAATGAGTCTGTTGCTGCTTCCACTCTCCTGAAATGGGTAGTCTGTCTCAGTGCTCCATGGAATCAAAGTGGTAGTGAATGAGTCTGTTGCTGCTTTGACTCTCCTGAAATGGGTAGTCCTGTCTCAGTGCTCCATGGAATCAAAGTGGTGGTGAATGAGTCTGTTGCTGCTTCCACTCTCCTGAAATGGGTAGTCCTGTCTCAGTGCTCCATGGAATCACTGTGGCGTTGAAAGAGTCTGTTGCTGCTTTCCCTCTCCTGAAATGGGTAGTCCTGTCTCAGTGCTCCATGGCGGACAAATGAATAAATGAATGATGATGATGATAGTAATAATAATCATAATATAACAATATCAATGATAATAGTCATAATAATGATGATGATGATGATGATGATGATGATGATGATGATGATGATGACCAAGGGTTGATGAAAACAAACCAAACAGGGGTGATGGTTTATTGCAGGCGGGGAGTGCTCCAGAGGATGCCTGGATCCCTTTATTCAATCCATGTACCCCGATCTCCTTCAGACCACCCATTTTTTCCCACCGCTTTTCTTCAATTGGGTTCCTCGCACTGTGGAAAACTGTCGTTGAGCAGACTGTTCTTGTTAGACAGAATCCACCTCCACCCACACGTGGCATGTCTCGGAAACAGAGACGTGCCCGCCCTTATACGCCACAAGCATCCACATCATCACAGCCATCCACGTCATCGCAGCCATCCACAGCATCACAGCCATCCACATCATCACAGCCATCCACATCATCACAGCCATCCGCATCATCACAGCCATCCACGTCATCGCAGCCATCCACATCATCACAGCCATCCACATCATCACAGCCATCCACATCATCACAGCCATCCACATCATCACAGCCATCCACGTCATCGCAGCCATCCACAGCATCACAGCCATCCACATCATCACAGCCATCCACATCATCACAGCCATCCACATCATCACAGCCATCGACATCATCACAGCCATCCACATCATCACAGCCATCAGCATCAACATCATCACAGCCATCAACGCCATCACAGCCATCAACATCATCACAGCCATCAGCATCAACATCATCACAGCTATCAGCATCAAAATCATCACAGCTATCAGCATCAATATCATCACAGCCATCAACATCAACATCATCACAGCCATCAACATCATCACAGCCATCAACATCATCACAGCCATCAGCATCAACATCGTCACTGCCATCAGCATCCTCACAACCATCCACCTCATTTCAGTCCTCCCCAGCAGGCACAGTTTTTACAGACAACCCATCAGGCCTGAAGGACAAGCACATCCAGGACACTGATCGTCAGGATGATGAGGCACAGTACCAGTGTCTCATGGCCCTGAGGGGTATCAAGGAGATCATGATGGTCATTTCTCAAATGATGTTCAGGAAGTACCTGGACAACCAACATAACCCCCAGCATCACATCAATCCCACCAATATCATTTCTCAAACTACATAACCCCCAGCAAAACACCAACCCCACCACATCATCATTTCTCAACTCCCCTCTATCACCCACACTCGTCCATTCCCTCCAACGTTGCTGATGGGGAATGTGACATCGTCATTCTCCACCGCCAGTATGGCATTCTGGTGGGTGAGGTCAAATCTGTTGGGGGAGGGCAGTACCTCTCT
Organism: Conus betulinus; assembly: GCA_016801955.1. Lineage (NCBI taxonomy): Eukaryota > Metazoa > Mollusca > Gastropoda > Neogastropoda > Conidae > Conus > Conus betulinus. The sequence goes on along the minus strand of JADBJO010018169.1, from coordinate 302 downwards.
ACACAGTCACCGGCAGACCAAAATAAGGTCATCGCCAAGGTCCTCACGAAGGCCATAAAGCAACTGGACAACCAGGAAATCGCGCTGAAGCACCTTGTAAACGACATGGCTGGCGGCAACATCAGGGTGACAAAGGCGCTTCTTCTACCTAGCATCACCTCAGCTCAGCTGACGGCGGCAGTGAACAGCTCTCAGCAGCTCAAAATGGTGAGTAGACATTATAGGCACCCATTAGTGCTGAGAGACAAGACACTTCTGTGCAGACTGCAAATCGGATAACACGTGCAAACAGATCACATCTG
>JADBJO010018168.1:20000-22258 GCA_016801955.1 Conus betulinus | reverse complement strand
TTTTACATGCTTGCAAGATGTTTATGCGTGCGTTCACACACGGAACCTCGGTTTATAGTCTCATTCGAAGGACTGTATGGAAAGTGGAGTCAGAACTAATGTTAACTCCGAGGGAAAAATCCCCCTGTACCAAAACGGCCCGTCGGAGATTCGAACCCGCAACCCTTGGATTACGAGTCCGGCGCTCTACCAACTGAGCTATTCCGCCCCCAACGGCTGTTTCGACTGACGTTAAGTACAGAAAATAATGACTGATAGAAGTCCACAGTATGGGGTTATGAAACGTTCTTGCCGAGGGGAGAGTCGCTGGTGTCCTCCTTAGTGTGTCATTTGTTTGCTCTTTTTCCTTTTTTTCCCCCTTTTTCTTTATTCTTTTTTCATTTTTCTTTCTTTCTTTTTTTCCCTTTGTTTCTTTTCTTCTTTCTTTCTTTCTTTTTCTTTTTTTTTTTTTGATTGTCAGCAATGCCTAGTAGATCATAATAAGTGGTCTGAAATCCTCTCTGAACGCAGCATGATTGTGGAAGCAGATGATTCAGAATCACTCCACAGCTGCACGAAAGCTGCGTTCCGACTGGTCAGAAGAAAGAGTCATTCCGATTGTTTTTTTTCGTATTAGCACGACAGAAAAATTCTCAAGCAGACGAGTAGTAAGAAGACCTTCGAGGGAGATCTCAACAGCAGAAGGTCTTCAGAGAAGAAACCTCCCCCAGACAGGTGTTTTCAGCCCTGAACTCCTTACACTCTAAGGGGGCCGGGCCGCATCCAGGTCATGACTCCAAGATGCTCTTCTACGGCCAACTTTTTTTCCCTTTGTGCTGCCGGGATTCGAACCCGCAACTTTTGGATGGGTGGGCGTCTCAAGGCATGCCTTTTAAGACTGCTATCAGGACACTTGTTCTAACTTGGGAAATTTAAGCCTTATGAAGTTCACCTGTGTTCCTCCTCGACCAGATCCAGCTGGAACTCTTTCGGCTGCCTCTGCCATTGCCTTCAGGGTTCTGGTCCTCTTCTTACCTGAATCCCGAGCTGTTTCATGAGGTCACAGGCTGATGAGCCTACAGACTCCTTGCTCCAGCCTCTATGGCGAGGACCAGGGCGTGGAAGCCGGATTCCCTCAAGCTGCTGGCTGGACTGGCGCACTCCTCAGTCCTGTAGAGGTGAGCTTGTTCCACTCTGCTTTCACATGGTACAGTGAGTTCGATCACAATCATTTGTTTTGATGAACCTGAGTCTCATGCCACTCTTCCTGATGATCGCCGGATGGTTCTCCCAGTCTGGAAGGTCTGCTGTGCATTCCCAGTCATCTGCTCCACCCAGAAAACCCTGCTTCCATGCTCTCGATATCACAGCTGTTCCAGACCATGATTTGTGGCCTCCTGCCGTGTAGAACTTTGTTGCTGGAGCTTCTGGTGGCGTAGATCTTCCTCCAGCGGTGCTAACTGCACGTGCGATCTCCTTGAGCACGTGGTTGTGCCTCCATGTGGACCTTCCTGAGTTAGCGCTGCTTTGCGTGAACTCAAGACATGTTCCACTGTTTGTTTGCCGTGACAGAGTGCACACGTGGGGTCATCTGATTTCCCCCGTTTGACCAGGTTGGAATTCGAGGGCAGGCAGTGACGTACAGATCTGAGGATGAAGCTGAGTCTAAGAGGTGCCCTGTGTCATATATCATTCCAGCTGAGGCTTCTTTGCAGAGCGTTTTCCCGCGTGTCCTTGTTGGCCTTGCTGGATGGACTGCTTTCTGCATTCTCTTGGCGTCTCAAGCAGACGACAATAATTTATTGATCTGCTACAGCGCATCCAACCATTTCTTTCATTCTTTTGTCTGTTTTTTTCGGGAAGAAGAGTATTTTTTTTTTTTTTTTTTTTTTTTTTGTCGGCTGCTCTTTCACACGTTATGGAAGCACAGTCAGTGTGTCGGCTGCTCTCTGATGTTTCATGGAAGCACAGTCAGTGTGTCGGCTGTCTTTGATGTTTCATGGAAGCACAGTCAGTGTGTCGGCCGCTCTCTGATGTTTCATGGAAGCACAGTCAGTGTGTCGGCCGCTCTCTGATGTTTCATGGAAGCACAGTCAGTGTGTCGGCCGCTCTCTGATGTTTCATGGAAGCACAGTCAGTGTGTCGGCCGCTCTCTGATGTTTTCATGGAAGCACAGTCGGTATGTCGGCCGCTCTCTGATGATTTTCATGGAAGCACAGTCAGTGTGTCGGCCGCTCTCTGATATTTCATGGAAGCACAGTCGGTATGTCGGCCGCTCT
>JADBJO010018168.1:0-12500 GCA_016801955.1 Conus betulinus | reverse complement strand
TGGTATAGTAAAGTAGAGACATCCCATTTCTCTTGGTGTTTGGTATTGTAAAGTAGACATCGTTGTGTCTCTTGTGTTTTGGTATTGTAAAGTAGACTTCGTTGTGTCTCTTGCTGTTTGGTATTGTAAAGTAGACATCACCATATCTCTTGGTGTTTGGTATTGTAAAGTAGACATCGTTGTGTCTCTTGGTGTTTGGTATTGTAAAGTAGACATCGTTGTGTCTCTTGTGGTTTGCTATTGTAAAGTAGACATCACCATTTCTTTTGCTGACTGGTATTGTAAAGTAGACATTTCTTTTTCCTGATTGTGTATTGTTAAGAAGACATCGCCATTTCTCATGCCGACTGGTATTGTAAAGTAGACATCAGAATGTCTCAAGCTGATTGGTATTGTAGAGTAGGCATCAACATTTCTCTTGACGATTCATATTAAAAAGTAGGCATCAGAATTTCTGTGGCTGATTGGTATTATAAATCCGACATCAGAATTTCTCATGCCGATTGATATTGTACAGCAGGCATCAACATTTCTCTTGGCGATTGCTATTGAAAAGTAGACATCAAATCTTGCTGATGGTATTGCGAAGCAGACATCACCATTTTCTTTTTGCTGACATGGTTTTGTACGCCAACAGCAGACACGAGAAAAGGTCCACTTAGCGCGTAGACGTAAAAAATCCCTCCCCTCTTTACCTCCCCCCTCCCCCCTTCCCCACATACTCACCAGAGGCACATTTACAGGGCGTGTATGTGCGTACTCTGTTTAAAACCGGTTTGAACCGGACGGGGAGCAATTTGGACGCCATTTTGGATGGCCGGGGGGGGGGGGGGGGGGGGGGGGGGGGGGGGGGACGCTAAAGGCAGCCAGTCTTTTGAGATGTATCTGCAGGGAGGGTGGGTGACTGGTGTGAGAGAGATGACGGATGGCCCTGTACTATCACGATCGCCTGTGACTATTTCCTCATCTTTATCACGATGTGGGTGCCAATGCCTACCAGCCACGACTAAAAAAAAAAAAAAAAAAAAAGAGAGAGAGAGAGAGAGAGAGAGAGAGAGAGAACGAAATGTTATTTTAAAGACCGGGATATAATGAAATAAGCAACACAAATGTTTTTTTAATTTCCCACCCAGACCGTGGGTGAGAGAGAGAGAGAGAGAGAGAGAAGAGAGAGAGAGAGAGAGAGACAGTAGAGAGAGAGAAGAAAGAGAAGAGAGAGAGAGAGTAAAAAGGAAATAATGTCACACAATCGCTCATTAATGTTCATCCGGGGGAGACCTGGGGAAAGTGGTGCGTGTGTGGGAGAAAGGGGTGGGGTGAGGGGCGGGGGGGGGGGGGGGGGGGGGGTGGGGGTTGAGTTGGGGGGTGTGAGAGTGGGGATAGTGGTGGACCGGATATTTCAACACCAACAGCCCAACCGACAGTGCTTAGCCCTTGAGGAAGGTCCTAGGTTGTTTAGTTGCAAAACGTGCATGTCCAGCCGTCGGTGGCGGCAACATCAACCCAAACCCCTCGGCGTCGTCTAGCGTAGCTTCTGCGTCTTTACGTCAACATCTCGGACTTCAGATGGGGGAGGCGATGCTGCATGGGGGTCTTGCTGGTGCTGGGAGGGTGACATTGGAGGGTGAAGTGGAGGGGGGGGATATGGAGGGTGAGAGGAGACGAGAGCGAGAGAGAGAGAGGAGAAGAGAGAGACGGATGAGAGGATGGAGAGAGACGGAGAGATAAGATAATGATTTGATCTGTATCTTTTATCCCAGGGTAACAGATAAGCAAACACACAGCTTTTTTGTCATCCGGCCCTTTGCCCCGTTGGCCCCCGTTAAGGGACTAAGTATGACTAGCGACTAAGACTTACAAAAACATTTAAAGCAACACAAGACATATCTTCAAAGAACATTAAAAAGTTCATCCATTATAGTTAAGGTTACAAAACATTTTAACAACAAACAGTACAACACCCATAGCTTCATAACAGTAAAACGCTTCATCCATTTAGTTAAGTTCGGTAGATGACGCTTAATAGGACTTAGAGAAAAAAAAAAACAGAGAGTGGAGAAAACGCTTGAATGAACACACCAAAGCGGAAGATTACAACAGAGTAAAGGAGCGACAAATACACAGATATGGAAACACAACGATACTCCTATCGACCGCGAGAGGAGACCGATGAGATAGACGCGCGCATCCTTGAGAGGGCTCGCGACGGAGAAGAAGACCGCAGAGACGAGGATGTCCCCCGAGCCCCCCCCCGCACGAAACCCCGAAAGAGCACCCCCCCCCCCCCGACGAGAGAGCATTCTCCCCCCCCGCCCCGGAGGACCCCCCCCCAGAGACCCGAGCCCCGAGAGAGGGACGATACCGACGACCTACGGAACCGGAGACTTTGCATTCGGTTTGCGTAGAAAATACCCTTCTGATTATATATATATCTCATATACTATTCTCCCCGCAACCCTCCCAACAGGCAACAAGGCTTTAGGGTACATACTTCGGACAACAAATCCATCATATAGTCACCTTTTATGTGGTTATAGGCAAAACGAGACGAAACGCGTACGACACACTTCAGTTACTCCCCATGTCCCGCAGATTGGAATGCCCCTAGCATTCACAATAACCCGAACACCCCAGTTATTTTTCAGATGTGCACGGACTAGAGAGACCCGAGACGACCGCACCCGACCCGAGACGACGAGAGCGCCTGAGAGATGCCCCCCGCACGTGCCCGCACCCAGACCCGCCCCGCCCCCGACCCGAGAGAGACCCGCAGGACCCCCCCCGAGACCCCCGAGACGAGACCCACGAGAGAGACAGTCGACCGAGAGAGAGAGCTCGGAACTCAGAACTCAGAAGAACTTTCATATTCGATCAAGGATCCGTGCAGATAAGAGAGAGAGAGGAGATGAGATACCCGAAGGCGAGAGACGACAGAGCCACGCAGAGCACCGGAGACAAGATGAGACGAGAGGAGAGAGCGGACGCGGAGACGACGGAGAGCTCGGAGACTCCCCGAAATTCTTTTAATTCACTCACAGAATCAAGAGTTTAGGACAGAGCCCTTCCTCCGAAATCATGTCCTTGGGGGCCAAGCTAAACCATACAGTGAGATTGTCACGCGCAGGTCGAAGGGAGCGAGATAGAGAGCGAGAGGGGGTGTTGGTGCACAGTGATGAGGAGGAGGAGACCAGAGAGAGAGCATAGAGACAGAGACGAGAGATAGAGACCGAAAGACGCGAGCGAGAGAGCAGCGCGATTTGGGGTAGGATGTGACGGAATGGAGTATAAGACGGATAGTTGGGGGAGGAAGGAAATAAGAGATAGGAAAGATTTTGGGTGGGGGGTGGCGTGAGAAGGAAGGATTTTGCGGCGAATGGGTGGGCATGGGGCGGTGATGAAGTATAGTTTTGTGAGAGGCGGTGCGGGGGATGGGGTTGCGTGGGGTGGGTGATGAGCTGAGTAGAGCAGGGTAGGGATGGAAGCGGCAGGGGTGTGGCGGAAATTAACTAAACCGATGCCAAATGCCAACCACAGGCCAATGACGTCTATTGATTTGAGCATGTCACTTACTGAGAAAGGAGAAGGAACACAGTGAGCTCGATGCAGAAAAAAGACACACGTCCGGCCGTTGGTGGCGCGCGGTCCGTTCATCGGGGAGTAACATCAAAGGTCCATGAATCGCTTGTTGCGCGCCGTGAATCGGTGCTCGTGCATTAACAAAAAAAAGGACAACCTGGGAGTTGCATAATGAGGTCAGGGACGGTGGGAGCGGGGGGTGGAGGTGGTGTGTGTTGGGCGGGGGGGGTAAGAGGAGATGGGGAAGGGGGGGAGGAGGGAGGGGGAAAAGGAAAGAAGTGTGGGGCGTGTGCAGGAGATTTTTGGGGGGGGAAGGGCAGGGAGGTGCCGCAGGGCGGTAGAGGCTTGCGCGTGGGGGAGGAAGGCGAGGGGAAATAAACCAGACAATCTTACCACGGGGGGGTTCACAACAGAATCACAACCCTCGTAGTCAAACCAACAGCAGAACCGCCCAGAAAACGAAATAAGAAACGAGAAGGACAATCAAAAACACTTGCGGCAGGTAGAAGGTAGGTCCCCGGAAAGACGACGACAGGTCGTGTGGAGTGGTTACCAACAGCTTCCACAACCCAACATCGCACACCCACCTCCAGCCCGCCTTCTTCGCTGCGAGAAAAACCTTCAGTCGCAGGCTGGACAAGCGTTATCTATTGAGCCACTAAACGACCCCCACTCAGAGCACACGTTGTGCAAAGTGAACCATGAACACAAGCAACCCAAACCCACACAGAACCGAAGGCCCTAGGGGCAAGAGGAGAGGTACGGACACGAAAAAAACGCATGCAGGGATAATGCGGGCCGTAATCCACTGGACGGCCAAAAACACCAACAAACAAACACACCCAACAACACACACACACCCACACCAACACAACACACACCCACCACACACACACACACACCAGAACCACTAACACACACTAAAATAGTCCACTGAGTACGATGGAAACGACGTTTCGGCTTTGGTGGGGGTTGTTCCCCGTCGACAAGACGAGGAGCGGTCATCAGCGAAGTGTAAGAGCGAGATGCCATTGTTTGGTTGGTCGCGGCGACTGAGGATGTGTCGAATGGGTGTTCCGTTGTACAGCGTGTGGTGGTACTGTGTGCCCTGGGGCAAGAGCAGCTAGTGATGGTAGGGTGGGCCAGTGCGAGTGCTAAAACGGTGTATGTCCTCGTCATGGGGAACTTAATTGTTAAAATGCACGAGGCCTAGGGCACGTCACAATAAAAAAAGACCTGAACACACTACTGGCTCGTCCCACTGGGGGGGCAACAAGCCTGGAAGACGGCCACAGCGTAACCTGGATAGTATAGGGACACCCACGACATCGTACTGACGACTGGGGCGGGGTTTTCAGGAGCACACGGATCCAAAAGAGGTCCGGTGTTTGGGCGAGGGGAGCCAAGACCGGCCCATTGCAGGTCCAAAGCGTATCAGATCCCGTTGTGTGACTGGTTGTGGCAATCGTTCATCATGTCTCAGATGGAGTCCGACCGTCTCCTGGACAAAGTGGCAGCCCACGCGAAGTCCTCCAGTCCCTCGCCGTAGCTGCCCGCCACTGTATGGAGGGTCGGCCGTTTTCTCGTGGCGGGGTAGCGCTGATGGGTGGAGTGGGATGACTGCAGCAGATTGTTTGTGTTTCCCCCTGGGCACACCTGTGTTTCTGCAGGGTCCTGGCAGTGCGGCGTGACGGGCTGTAGAGGGGACAGGGGAGGGGGGGGAATCCAAGCAACAGAGCATACCGCGTATACCTGCTGACCTCGCGCGAGGCAGCGGTTATTCCCCACATCTTCAGCTGCGAGGACAGAGGCCACAACCTCCGCTGAACACACACACCTATCTTCTTCAAAACACTCCGCATTATTATGTAGTGCCTCCATAACTCATTGCTGGCGACAAGAAGAACCGGCAAGACAGGCCCGCTCCTACGCCCATAGAGGCCACGCACCATCCCGCGCTCCACGCTGATGGAGCGGCACGTTGCGGGAGAGAACCCATTTCGACCACAGCAACCTGGGGGGGTTGCAGGTGTAGACATCCCGCGGCCACAATCGGAAACGCAGGTGACAACACCAGATCACGTCGCTAATGGCCGTTCTTTCAGAGTCTGACTCGCATGGCCTTTCCATCTACGGGTCCAGGTAGCAAGACGCCCGGGTCCTTATCCCCGTCGAGCGTTCGGTTGTGTGGGGCGCACTACGCCCGAAAATCTTCAGTCATCCCCCATATATACCTCCCCCCTAGGCCATGGCAGGATATCAGGATACTGTAAATAGACAAATAACTCATTTCACCGAGCGGGGGGGGAGGGGGGATTGGGCACACTGGGTTGCTCATGGTACAATGAGCTTGTTCCCGGTCAAGTGTGTGTTGCCATGAATGCAACATTATGTCCCATTAGTAGTGGGTGGGTGTCTGGGTTTGTTTGTGATATGTGTTGTGTGGTTGTATGTGTGTTAATGTGTTAGTGTATCGACTGGGGATATGCCCCACATAGCTCTGTGACCTGGACAATCTCACACCATGGTTGATTTGTGGTAAAATGCTTGACCCCTAAGCGCCCCTGTACCGCAGACAACATGGTATCGCCCAGGGAACGCACTCAGCTCACTGTCCGTATTACATCCTAGCACGCCCATGAACCAACCTAGCGCCACAGCAAGGAGCAAGACCCCCTTGACTCGCTTCTGGCGACCCCAAACACCTACCCTCCCCACCCGACGAGACAATGGGGTCCTCCTTTACCTCCTGCATGTGCCCAGGGGGCCCCGATAGACAAACACCACCCTTCCCCACTCCCCTGCAACTAGCCCCCCACTGCAGATGGGTATAGATCTATACTTCTTGATTACAACACCACACCACCACCAACACAACACACAACACCCTAACCACACCACCCGCGCGCTCATGTGCCCACTCAGGCGCCCTGCCGCAAGCAACACGGGCGACACGCCCCGCCCACCGCCAGCACACGCCGGAACCCTCCACAGCAAGTTCAGGCCGTCCACACCCACCGCAGACCACGCAAACGGGTCAGGCAGCCGCAACATACCGACACACATCACACACGGGGGTAGGACCCACCACTAAAACACACACACACACACACGCCACACACCCACAGCGACGACACACCACACACACATCGAGCACAGCACTTATTGAATGCACAGGTCATAAATTGCGAACGCATAGCAGGCTGCATTTCACTGCATGAGCTATTCTTAGAGGGGGACTTACACTCCCCGGTGCGCGTTTCTCTGAATGGTGTGGACGGAATAGAAGTGCTTCCAAGTGCGCAGTTCATGTTTCGTTTAGGCTCCCATAGGGAATTGTCACTCCCTTGAACGAGAGCCGTATGCTGCCCCCCGTGCCGTCTCGAAACGAGCGCAGCGTTTTTTGTCGTTGTGGTTCGTGTTGAAACCACGTGTGAAGAGAGAAAGGGGGGGGGGGGGGGGGGGGGGGGGGGGGGGGTGGGGGGGGGGGGGGGGGGGGGGGGGGGAGGAGGGGAGGAGGGGTGGGGGGAGGGGGAGTTTATTGCAGAAGAAAGCACACTTCTGGCTTTGCTTCAATTCCGCTTGAATTCACCTCCTGCCTACCACCACAGCAGTCCAGACCACACTTTAGGCTTGCTTACCCCCAGTCTTGCTTCCCCGCCGATTTCTTCCATGAGAGCACTACACCGTCTCCGGAACGAGCACGTGCCGAACGGAGTCCTGACACACGGCCGAGCACAACCACAAGAACCTCCCCCGTCCGATTCCACTTCGTCACTCCACACACGTCGGAAACACCCCACCCAGCCACCGGCAAACAAAAAGCCCAGGCAACCACGAACAGCTGCCAACCAGCGACAAGCGCATGCACAGTCTTCTTCATGACTAGGCCCGCACCTGTTATGGCGTGCTGCATACACGCGTGCCACGATAGCACGCGAGTACTACATGCCCAATGCCACATGGGGGCCGGGGGGCCACCCCCGGTCGTGCGAGACCGACAACCACAAACGACGTGGTCAGAAGTTGCCGGGGACACCAGAAATGTTGAAGAAGCAGAGTTGCAGTTCAGGTCTTTGTCGATCAAAGTTAAAAAACACTAATTCGGCAGCGACCGGGGACTGACCCCCCATCTGTGAAAGCAAAAACATCTGTAAAAAAAAAAAAACAAAACCAAGTAAAGCGACGATAATTTGAACAACAACACAAACACAAACCCACAGGGACAACCCTACACACACACCACAGCACAACCACCCAACAACACACCACTGAAAAAATAAATGAAAAAAAAAGTGGTTTTTGTCAAAAAAATGGAGATTGGAGCCCCCCCCCCCCCCCCCCTCCCCCCCCCCAAACAAAAAAAAAAAAAAAGAAATAAAGCAGTACAGTGTACCTCTCTACCTAATGCACACACACATGAAAACGCCCTCTCCAAAATTTGTCTGGAGGAGAAATAGTTCAGTAATCTGGATGCGCAGTCTGGGTACGGGCCACTTGAAGTTAGACAGAAGGCCTTCCTAACTCAACCCACTTTCAGTTCCACATGTGCACTCTACAAACTCAGCAAGACTTCTATTTGATACCGTCAGTTCTCCTGACACAGTTTCAGAGAACGACGGAAGAGATTTTTGGAGGGACTCGGTGGTATGGCCTCGCTTGTCGATGACATCATCATCATCATTAGTGGTAAAAACTATGGAGGAACATGGCCGACTTCTGCGAGATAAAACTCCAGAGAGCTGCTGAACAAAAATTGAACGCAGAGAAGCGAACTGGTTTGAGAGGAAGAAGTCGAATACTTCGGGGCTTGCGTCTCTGCTAAAGGCCTCAAATCAGCGTTTGTGAATTGCGTCGAAGGCACGCTGCCCAAGACAATACGTGTGCAGAAAATATATATATGCCAAAATTTATAGAAAAAGAAAGAAAAAAAGGCACGCATGTTTTAGAATTACGACTGAAAAACAATCTTTTGAACTGAAAATGGTTTATTATCACGTGAAAAATACCTTTTTCCCCCTGATCCCTGCTAGTTCTTTCCACGTGGCAATGACTGCTTTCGTCAGCTGATTACACGACAGCAGCTGTTCATCACGCGAAAACAACCGTGTTGTGTGAAAACAACTATTGTTATTGTTTGAAGATGACTTATTTTCCATACGATGATCAGTGGTTTTTTCACGAAATAGTGCTCGTTTTTTTCCCCCATTGAAGTCACGGATTGTCATTATTTTCTTGATATCACACGCACGCACGCACGCACGCACGCACGATGTGTGTGTGTGTGTGTGTGTGTGTGTGTGTGTGTGTGTGTGTGTGTGTGTGTGTGTGTGTTGTGTGTGTGTAGAGAGAGAGAGAGAGGAGAGAGAGAGAGAGAGAGAGAGACTGACACTGACACTGGACACTTTTTATTGACATTGGCTTAACTAGCCCTTATGTCAAGGGGTGTAACATTGTCTTCGTAAACTTATCAAAGGCAAAAAATAGAAATGATAATCAGAAACCATAGCTTCACAAATGTAGAAAGAAAAAAAAAACACATATGTGAAAATACCGTGGCTGGCACACACACACACACACACACACACACACACACACACACACACACACACACACACACACGCACGCATGCGCTCACACATTCTCACTAACATACATACAAAAGTGTGTCCATCGTCAAGTTTTGCGTCTCAGCTTATTCGTTCAAATTTTAAAACAGGGCTGGGACAGATCATCGTAAGAAGTAAATAAATAAGTATTTACCTATTGTTTTGTCGAAAACGTATTATGTTAATTACTTAGTTTCCTTTTTCTGATAGAACTGGCCTCTGCTATAGACTTCGCAAGTGATTGGAGCGATTCTTCGTCTTCAATGCATAACAATCCACATAGGTCATTGCGGACTGCAACATTTGTTTCGAAAACTTTACATTTACTTCTTAAGTCTTTATACAACTCACAATGAAACAGAAAATGTCCTTCATTTTCTTTGAAGGCATGATTTTTATCTGAACAAAAGCTATACAAATTGTTGATGTTATCGCTATAGCACCATCTTCTTATCATCCAAGAGTTCGGTTTCTAAATCTCACTAACATGCTCCTATGCCACTTAGTTTGTAACTAATAACAGATATTTTTCGGTCTGGAAAATACTTTTAAATGAATGAAACCAAGAATATCTTTCATTTTCCTCAATTTTGGAGTGCCAATTTTGTTTAAAACATGACATCATACGATCCTTGAATTCTGATATAAATCCCTTTCATTACCTACCTCTTGACAAAGCCAAACAAGACCAAACCCTTTCACAATAAGAACATGTTTTACTTGACAGACCCAACTGGCTTTCCCCTGTCTGAGAGAGAGAGAGAGAGAGAGAGAGAGAGAGAGAGAGATAGAGAGAGAGAAGAGAGATTACGTGAACAAGATGCTTATGACCTTTTGAGCTTTGTGTAAATCCATAACTATCAACTTGTGTGTATGTGTGTGTGTGTGTGTGTGTGTGTGTGTGTGTGTGTGTGTGTGTGTGTGTGTGCCTTTTCTTTCTTTTTTTTTTCATTTGTTTTGTTTCGTTTTGCTTTTTGGTGTTGTGTTTCCCGGACAGAAAGCTAGCCAAGTATGGCGGCACGACGGCCAGCTAACGGCTGAGTACGTCCGGTTCGTGTGGAAGGTCAGAGGTAGGTCAAGCTTCTTCCTTGCATGCTCCACGTCCACTTCACAATGGTCCAGTAACAAGACAGACAGAGAGAGAGAGAGGAGAGAGAGAGGGGGGGGGGGAGGGGAGGGTAGGACGAAGGGAAAGAGGGAGGGAGACGGAGAAACCCGGCAAACATGCGTACTATACACTCACATCTTCTTCTTCTTCTTCTTCTTCTTCTTCTTCTTCTTCTTCTTCTCTCTGTGACGCTCAAAATTACATACCACTATCTCCTTCGCGCGCGAGCTCCCTCCCACCCACCCCACCCACACACACGTGTCTCGCTGATGAGTCCGATCCAGCGGACGAAAGGCCTAGGAGCAGGCAATACAAGTAGATCTGCCTTCGAGAGGGATTACGATGGTTCCCTCATGCACCTAATGAAGAGTTTTCATATTCAGTCTTTACCAAGTCATTACTGTGATGACAGAGGGGTTGTTGGCCTGTGTTTGTTTTCCCCCCACTATTAGATTGTTCGTCTTGATATTTTGTCTGAGTTTATTCAAGTTTAAAAGGCTGTGCCAGTTTTTGAATAAAAGTTACTCTGAGTCAGGTTTTCTTATGGGAGCAAGAGTTACCCTACGTGTTTATTGTTTATCGTTCCCTGCCTCATTTTATTTCAATTTCGTTTCATTTAAAATCGAGGTTATTTGTATTTGTTCCTGTCTCCTACCCAGAGTTGAGTTTGCTGCGGGCTCAGTTGGGAAGACTGGGACCACACAGTCGAGTTCATCCACTTAATGGATGCGTTTCTGAGAGTGTTGCTCAAATTTTCTGAAAGGAAGCGTAGAGTACAGCCCTGTCATGTAGTCTCAGACCGAAATGGAAATCCGTAGCATCATCTTAATCATCCTCATTCTCATCGATCAGCATAAAAAAAAAAAAAAAGTCAAATTCTGTGGCCCTTCATGCCCTGCTCTCATGGTGACCTCAGTTTCGATGTCCTCCTCCACGTCTGTGGCCTTGGTTTGGTCCGTCGGGGGTCACCGGTATCGGCGAGTCCATGGGGGCTGTCGTTGGACGGACGTGGTGGCGCCCTCCGGAGGGAGAGCTCACTCACGCCGGCTCCGCGACTAAGCAATTATTGTCGTCAGTAGGGGGCTTAGTAGGTGGTGTCCTGCGTATGTTAGATCAGAACAGGCGCCACTGAACACGGATTGCCGGTGCCGGGGCTGCGGCGGGGCCGACCGGGCTGTGGCTGTGGACGGGGTGTCGGAATGAGCGGCGTGGGTGCACTGCCTCTGAGGTGGCGCAGAGGTTGGGCAGCAGTTGCCCTACCAAGCAAGAGTTGCCCTACTTGGTTACTCTTCCCTGCCTCATGTCATTTCAATTTCGTTCATTTTTAGTTGTCCTGAGTGTTTCGTTATTTGCCTGAAGAAGACCCAAGAGATCGAAACGCGTCGTGTTTTTGTCTTGTGATTCGTTTGTCTACGTTGCTCGTTCATTTTCGTTGTCCTTAGTGTTGTGTATCTTGCCCAAAGAAGACCTAAGAGGTCGAAACGCGTTGTGTTTTGTCTTGTGATTCGTTTGTCTTTTTTTTTTTTTTTTTTTTTTTTTTTTTTTTTTTTTTTTTTTGGGGGGGGGGGGTCAATGAGCTATCAGTTACATTTAAAAACTCATCTTGTTTGTTTGTTTTTTGTTTTAGCAGGATATCCTAGGGAGAGGGATCAAGTATGTGTGTGTGTGTGGGGGGGGGGAGGGGGATGGGGGGGGAGGGGGATGGGGGGGAGAGGGGGATGGGGGGGGGGTGGGGATGGGGGGGGGGGGGGGGGGGGGCGAGGGAGTTGAGATCTTTCTTTCGCCGTTTTAATCAGTTCCTTCTTTCCTTCCGAATCCTTTGTCAGAGTCGATGACCTGTACTTGTCTTACGCTGCTGTGTACGGGGACTATCGAGTCTAGTACTTTTTTTTTTCCCCTGCCATGACATTTCTGTATCATTTGTAGGTTGTAGTTTCTTGAAAACAACACTACCACACACGCACGTAAGCACGCACGCACACACGCGCGCGCAAGCGCACACACAACACACACACACACGCAAACACACACACACACACACACACACACACACACACCACCACACACCACACACACACACCACACACACACACACACACACAACACACACATACACACCACCACACACACACACCACACACACACACGCGCGCGCGCGCCGCATACCCACACCATCACCACCACCGTGAGGTAACTACGCTTTTTTT
>JADBJO010018167.1:5000-35915 GCA_016801955.1 Conus betulinus | reverse complement strand
TTCACCAAGCATGGTAATCCCTATCTTCATCACTCACCAACAAGGGCAGTCCCCTGTTATCATTCACCAAGGCAAGAAGTCCATATGTTCATCATTCACCAAAGAAGGTAGTCCCTATCTTCATCATTCATCGAAGAAGGCAATGCCTATTTTACCATACATTTAGGAAGGTAGTCCTATCTTCATCATTTACCAAGACAGGAAGCCCTTATCTTGATCACTTACCAAGAAAGATAGACCCTCACTGTATCATTCACCACAGAACGTAGTCTGTACCTAACTATAAAAAAAAAATTCGCCACGGAAAGTAATCCTTATCTTCTATTGTCCCCATGTTTATCTTTCACCAGGGAAGGTAAACCCTAGCTTCATCATTCACCATAGAACGTAGTATCTAGCTTGAAAGTCATCAAGGAAAGTGGTCTTATCTTCAATTGTTCCTCTCGTTATCTTTCACAATGGGGTAGTCCCCATCTTCATCATTCAACAAAGGAAGGTAGTCTGTCTTCAAAGTTTCTCAAGAAAGATAGTCCCTGCTTTCATCATTCACCAAGGAAAGTAGTGTCTATGTTTAGAATTCACAAAGGAACAAAGCCTATCTTCACAATTTACCAAAGAAAGGTTGTGTCGATCTTCCTTATTCAACAAGAAACGTAGCCTCTGTCTTCAGATTTTACCAAGCAGGTTGTCCCTATGTTCATCTGTCACCAAGGCTGGTGGTTCTCATGTTCTTTAGCACTCATTAAGCAGAGATAGTCCCTATCTCTTTCATGTAATCACCGTGTGTGGCTGATGTGTTTCAGTACCTGAATGAACGGACTATGAAGCCAAGAAAGCCAGGGACATCGCGTCCATGGAACAGACCATCACCCTGCAGAAGAAGGTAAGGTGTAGTGCACTGCGTGGTCAACCACACAGTCAGTGATTGTCCACTGAGGTCAGCCACACAGTCAGTGATTGTCCACTGGTCAACCACACAGTCAGTGATTGTCCGCTGAGGTCAGCCCACACAGTCAGTGCTTGTCCACTGGTCAACCACACAGTCAGTGATTTGTCCGCTGAGGTCAGTCACACAGTCAGTCATTGTCCACTGGTCAACCACACAGTCAGTTGTTGTCCACTGAGGTCAGCCACACAGTCAGTTGTTGTCCGCTGAGGTCAGCCACACAGTCAGTTATTGTCCACTGGTCAACCACACAGTCAGCGATTGTCCACTGGGGTCAGCCACAGTCAGTCATTGTCCACTGAAGTCAACCACACAGTCTGTGATTGTCCACTGAAGTCAGCCACACAGTCAGTCATTGTCCGCTGAGGTCAGCCACACAGTCAGTTGTTGTCCACTGAGGTCAGCCACACAGTCAGTGATTGTCCACTGAAGTCAACCACACAGTCGTGATTGTCCACTGAAGTCAGCCACACAGTCAGTCATTGTCCACTGAAGTCAACCACACAGTCTGTGATTGTCCACTGAAGTCAGCCACACAGTCAGTCATTGTCCACTGAAGTCAGCCACACAGTCAGTCGTTGTCCACTGAAGTCAGCCACACAGTCAGTCGTTGTCCACTGAAGTCAAATGAGGACAGGAGACGGAGCCGAAGCCTCAGAAAACACAGCTGTCCTAACAAACGTGGTGACGTCACGGGCCTTGCTTCAGTGAAGTGCTGAATGTGTCTGACACCTGGGCCGATCTCAGTCTGCTGCGGAGCCTAGGGATGAAAGAGGACAGGGTGGACAGCAGGAGGAAGCTGAGCCTGCAGTGTGGCAGACTGTTCTCTAGACAACAGATGCCTGACAGCTAGGTAAGTGTTAAGACATCTGTCACGGGGCGACTTTGCCATTTCCGAAGTGACAACAGCTGCCCGACAGCTTATTAACTGTCACGACATCTGTCACGAGAGGACAGCCATTTCCAAAGTGACAACAGATGCCTGACAGCAAGGTCAGTGTTAAGACATCTGTCACGGGGCAGCTAGACCCGGTGGCTACCGACCAGGCAGAAGGTGTAGGTTCAAAACCAGGCGGTGCCCAGAGGAAGAGAAAACTGACCGCACCAGAGCATTAAGGGTCATGACCTGGATGCAGCCCAGCCCCCCAAGGATGACAGGATTTCATGACCGAAACTCTGGTATCTGGGAGGGAGGCTTCTGAAAACCTGCGGCTTTCCACGTCTACCTGCACTGCTTTCCTACCACTAGTACAGGGCGTGTTCAGGTTTGTGCCATAGCTATGTGTGTCATTACTGTTCACATTTGTGCCATGCTATGTGTGTCATTATTGTTCAGATTTGTGTCATTGCTATGTGTATCATTACTGTTCAAATGTGTCATTGCTATGTGCCGTTGCTATGTGCCATTGCTATGTGTGTCATTACTGTTCAGATTTGTGTCATTGCTATGTGTGTCATTACTGTTCAGATGTGTCAGTGCTATGTGTCATTACTGTTCAGATGTGTCATCGCTAGATTTTCATTGCTTTGTGTCATTGTTAGGCGTATCATCAATGTTCAGATGCGTCATTGCTATGTGTCATTGCTATGTGTGTCATAATTGTTCAGATGTGTCTTCGCTGAGTCATTGCTGTGTGTCTGCTGTGTGTGTCATAATTGTTCAAATGTGTCATTGCTATGTGCCTGCAATTTGTGTCATAATTTTTCAGATGTGTCACTGCTATATGGCTGCTATGTGTGTCATAATTGTTCAGATGTGTCATTGCTGTATGTCTGCTATGTGCGTCATAATTGTTCAGATGTGTCATTGCTATATGTCTGCTATGTGTGTCATAACTGTTCAGATGTCTGTGTTGCTGTCAGTGTGTGTCATAGAGCCTGGAGCCTTGAGTCCCAGAAGAGGTGAGACGTCGTTACGTTGGTCGTTGATGTCAGCTGGACTTTCCACCGAGGCCCCGCCCATTCCATCCGCCCTGTGGCCTAGCCCCGCCCCTTTTCCGTCCTTCACCCATCTCCATACACACACCCATAGATATAACCCCCCCCCCCCCTCTCTCTCTCTCTCTCTCTCTCTCTCTCTCTCTCTGAGGCGCACATGGGCGCGTACACAAGAGAGAATGGGGGAGTGGGAGGTGGGGGGAGGAAGAGTAGTTTGTTGATGTGTTGTTCTTCAGTTCCATAGCAAAGCGATGGCGGAGAAACAGCGCGTCATTGACGGCGTGGCCAAAGCCATGAAGCAGCGTGACGAAGCCCACGCCGCCAAGGAAGTAGAACTCACCCAGCTGAACGTGCTGTCCAACGAGTACTACAACATCGCACGTGTCATGGGTCGGTAGGATCTGCTCTGCCTGGCTGTGCCCAGCTTATCTGGAGCAGTGTAGGGTTGTGTTGTGTGGAGCTGGTAGACTGCAGTGTGCAGTGTAGGATTGTGTTGTGGAACTGTTAGACTCGATGTGTTGAAGGAAGTGTAGGATTGTGTTGTGGAACTGTTAGACTTGATATATTGAAGGAAGTGTAGGATTGTGTTGTGGAACTGTTAGACTTGATGTATTGAAGGAAGTGTAGGATTGTGTTGTGGAGCTGTTAGACTGCAGTGTAGGATTGTGTTGTGGAGCTGTTAGACTGCAGTGTAGGATTGTGTTGTGGAGCTGTTAGACTGCAGTGTAGGATTGTGTTGTGGAGCTGTTAGACTTGATGTGTTGAAGGAAGTGTAGGATTGTGTTGTGGAACTGTTAACCTGCAGTGTAGGATTGTGTTGTGGAACCGTTAGACTGCAGTGTAGGATTGTGTTGTGGAACCGTTAGACTGCAGTGTAGGATTGTGTTGTGGAACCGTTGGACTGCAGTGTAGGATTGTGTTGTGGGACTGGTAGACTGCAGTGTAGGATTGTGTTGTGGAGCTGGTAGACTTGGTGTATTGAAGGAAGTGTAGGATTGTGATGTGGAACTGTTAGACTTGATGTGTTATGGAACTGTTAGACTTGATGTGTTGAAGGAAGTGCAGGATTGTGTTGTGGAACTGTTAGACTTGTGTTGGAGGAAGTAGTAATAAAAGTATCCAACCACTCTCACCGACCAAAAACAGTAAGAAACCTTTGCTGTGCAGAAGGAAGACGAATGTTCTTTGATTGATAAACATTAGTCGTTAAATGTCTTTTAACCAAAAATGAACAATCATAAGATCAAACTTCAACATCCCCTCTTGATCAAAACGATTTTCAATGATAGATTTAACAACTACTTAGCAGTCTTAACTAAATGAATACTGACATTCTATGACAAGTAATCTTAACTACGTTATACTGACAGTCTGTAATACATATCTTTAAAGAGTACTCATTTTCCAAAAAGCTGTGTTTTGAACTTGTTCAGCTGAGGTTTTGTATTTCTTCGGTGGGGCAGTACTTGAGCACAGTTTGCCTTTGTTCAACTCAGAACGTACCAAGTGACATCGGACATCAGTATACTTTGATCTGTGACGGCTCACTGCATTGTTCGCGAGAGCAATTGTAACTTGATTGTCTTCAAACATCAAAGTCATCTTATCTTGATGTCCAATGCCATTGTCTGTCAAAAACTGACTGGGATATAAACTCTCTTGTACTGCAGCTGCAAAAGCAGTATATTCAGCATATGGCCACAACTCCTTTGGTAATTCTGTTTGAATGAGCATACATCTTCCCATCTTACATGTGGTGCGCCATTGTCTTTCTGCAGTCCCATTTTGGTGTGGGGAATGTGGAGCAGACATCCTGTGCTTTTTCTGATTTTTTCCGCAAAAGTATTCTGGACTCCCCTGAAGTCAGCTCAGTTCCATGGTCTGACCTGATTGATTTCACCATGGTCTTGAACTGATTGATTTTACCATGGTCTAACCTGATTGATTTCACCACCCCATGGTCTGACCTGATTTATTTCACCATCCATGGTCTGACCTGATTGATTTCACCATGGTCTAACCTGATTGATTTCACCACCCCATGGTCTAACCTGATTGATTTCACCACCCCATGGTCTAACCTGATTGATTTCACCATCCCATGGTCTGACCTAATTGATTTCACCATCCCATGGTCTAACCTGATTGATTTCACTACCCCATGGTCTGACCTGATTGATATCACCACCCTATGGTCTGACCTGATTGATATCACCATCCCATACGGGGCAGAATCAGCCTGGAATCTTTCTGTTGCCACTACTGTTTCACTTCCACATGTCATAGACTACACACAACATTGCTCTTGACCAATGATGTGTAACTGTAATGGCCTATTGGAGCCTTCGTGTGAGACTGGGCTAACAGCGCCAGCAAGATCAGTATGCTCCAACTCTGGTCCTGTTCTCGTCATCTATTACACACACTTCATCGTTCTTCTTTGTTTTCCCTACAACTTTCATTCTATCAACAACACTTTCAGTCTTCAAAAACCATCCTCAGAATTGCAGTGGCCAAGTTTCTCCTGCCAACCCAAGAGCTCTTGTGTGTAATTTACTGAGTCAAAACCCATTACCCGAGTGATTTGTATCCACATGATACATTGAGCCGCATTTCCCTGTGGGAAACTTCATACCATCTTGTGCACAAGATCTACAAAGTCGGACTGGAAAGAGACACTTGACCCTGGTCATAGCAGCTTGTACGGACAGATGGACAGCAACATTACCTGTCTGCATGTTGGGCACAGCTAGACCTGTGTCTAGTGCTGCACTGACCTGTCTGTGTGTTGGGCACGGCTAGACCTGTGTCTAGTGATGTACTGACCTGTCTGTGTGTTGGCTACAGCTAGACCTATGTCTAGTGCTGTACTGACCTGTGTGTGTGTTGGACACGGCTAGAACTGTGTCTAGTGCTGTACTGAGAGCGACATGACTTATCTGTGTGTTGGGCACCGGACAGATGTGAGCTAGCAATGTTTCAGGGCGAACTTAGTGTTGACGTTTTCACCCTCAATCCTTCTTTAACCCCCAACCTGTTTTGTTTTTTTTCCGTACATTCATTCGCTAGAGGAGACTAGTTTGTTACAGCCGTTTCTTTAAGTTGTGGTAGTCATGTGTTGCTAAATAAATGTCGATTTATTTTCTCATACGGAAAATCCAAAGATCTCCAGATCAAAATCCTTGATGGGGTGTCCATGGCGTCATATGACATCAAAGTATTCAGGGTGTCGGCGTGTTGACGTCTGATATCAACAACGGGGGGAGGGGGCTGCCAAAGCACTGAGCTCTGTTGTCACGAGAAGGTCGGCAGGGAGGAGGGCTTACAGAGAGGAGACAGGGAGGAGGGCTTACAGGGAGGAGGGCTTACAGAGAGGAGACAGGGAGGAGGGCTTACAGGGGAGGAGACAGGGAGGAGGGCTTACAAGGAGGAGACAGGGAGGAGGGCTTACAGGGAGGAGGGCTTACAGGGAGGAGGGCTTACAGGGAGGAGACAGGGAGGAGGGCTTACACAGGGAGGAGACAGGGAGGAGGGCTTACAAGGAGGAGACAGGGAGGAGGGCTTACAAGGAGGAGACAGGGAGGAGGGCTTACAGGGAGGAGACAGGGAGGAGGGCTTGCAGGGAGGAGACAGGGAGGAGGGCTTACAGGGAGGAGACAGGGAGGAGGGTTTACAGGGAGGAGGGCTTACAGGGAGGAGGGCTTACAGGGAGGAGACAGGGAGGAGGGCTTACAGGGAGGAGGGCTTACAGGGAGGAGACAGGGAGGAGGGCTTACAGGGGAGGAGGGCTTACAGGGAGGAGACAGGGAGGAGGACTTACAGGGAGGAGGGCTTACAGGGAGGAGGGCTTACAGGGAGGAGGGCTTACAGGGAAGAGGGCTTACAGGGAGGAGACAGGGAGGAGGGTTTACAGGGAGGAGGGCTTACAGGGAGGAGGGCTTACAGGGAGGAGAGGAGACAGGGAGGAGGGCTTACAGGGAGGAGACACAGGGAGGAGGGCTTACAGGGAGGAGGGGCTTACAGGGAGGAGGGCTTACAGGGAGGAGACAGGGAGGAGGGCTTACAGGGAGGAGACAGGGAGGAGGGCTTACAGGGAGGAGATAGGGAGGAGGGCTTACAGGGAGGAGGAGACAGGGAGGAGGGCTTACAGGGAGGAGGGCTTACAGGGAGGAGATAGGGAGGAGGGCTTACAGGGAGGAGACAGGGAGGAGAGCTTACAGGGAGGAGGGCTTACAGGGAGGAGGACAGGGAGGAGGGCTTACAGGGAGGAGGAGGGCTTACAGGGAGGAGGGCTTACAGGGAGGAGACAGGGAGGAGGGCTTACAGGGGAGGAGACAGGGAGGAGGGCTTACAGGGAGGAGATAGGGAGGAGGGCTTACAGGGAGGAGACAGGGAGGAGAGCTTACAGGGAGGAGGGCTTACAGGGCTTACAGGGAGGAGGGCTTACAGGGAGGAGGGCTTACAGGGAGGAGGGCTTACAGGGAGGAGGGCTTACAGGGAGGAGACAGGGAGGAGGACTTACAGGGAGGAGGGCTTACAGGGAGGAGGGCTTACAGGGAGGAGGGGGACAGGGAGGGAGGAGGGCTTACAGGGAGGAGACAGGGAGGAGGGCTTACAGGGAGGAGACAGGGAGGAGGGTTTACAGGGAGGAGGGCTTACAGGGAGGAGACAGGGAGGAGGGCTTACAGGGAGGAGGGCTTACAGGGAGGAGGGCTTACAGGGAGGAGACAGGGAGGAGGGCTTACAGGGAGGAGACAGGGAGGAGGGCTTACAGGGAGGAGATAGGGAGGAGGGCTTACAGGGAGGAGACAGGGAGGAGGGCAGGGGAGGAGGGCTTACAGGGAGGGAGGGCTTACAGGGAGGAGACAGGGAGGAGGGCTTACAGGGAGGAGACAGGGAGGAGGGCTTACAGGGAGGAGGGCTTACAGGGAGGAGGGGCTTACAGGGAGGAGACAGGGAGGAGGGCTTACAGGGAGGAGGGCTTACAGGGAGAAGATAGGGAGGAGGGCTTACAGGGAGGAGACAGGGAGGAGAGCTTACAGGGAGGAGGGCTTACAGGGAGGAGACAGGGAGGAGGGCTTACAGGGAGGAGGGCTTACAGGGAGGAGGGCTTACAGGGAGGAGGGCTTACAGGGAGGAGACAGGGAGGAGGAGGACTTACAGGGAGGAGGGCTTACAGGGAGGAGGGCTTACAGGGAGGAGACAGGGAGGAGGGCTTACAGGGAGGAGACAGGGAGGAGGGCTTACAGGGAGGAGACAGGGAGGAGGGTTTACAGGGAGGAGGGTTTACAGGGAGGAGGGCTTACAGGGAGGAGGGCTTACAGGGAGGAGACAGGGAGGAGGGTTTACAGGGAGGAGGGCTTACAGGGAGGAGGGCTTACAGGGAGGAGACAGGGAGGAGGACTTACAGGGAGGAGGGCTTACAGGGAGGAGACAGGGAGGAGGGCTTACAGGGAGGAGGGCTTACAGGGAGGAGACAGGGAGGAGGGCTTACAGGGAGGAGACAGGGAGGAGGGTTTACAGGGAGGAGGGCTTACAGGGAGGAGGGCTTACAGGGAGGAGGGCTTACAGGGAGAAGACAGGGAGGAGGGCTTACAGGGAGGAGACAGGGAGGAGGGCTTACAGGGAGGAGGGCTTACAGGGAGGAGACAGGGAGGAGGGCTTACAGGGAGGAGGGCTTACAGGGAGGAGGGCTTACAGGGAGGAGGGCTTACAGGGAGGAGACAGGGAGGAGGACTTACAGGGAGGAGGGCTTACAGGGAGGAGGGCTTACAGGGGGAGGAGACAGGGGAGGAGGGCTTACAGGGAGGAGGGCTTACAGGGAGGAGACAGGGAGGAGGGCTTACAGGGAGGAGGGCTTACAGGGAGGAGACAGGGAGGAGGGCTTACAGAGAGGAGACAGGGAGGAGGGCTTACAGGGAGGAGGGCTGACAGGGAGGAGGGCTTACAGGGAGGAGACAGGGAGGAGGGCTTTACAGGGAGGAGGGCTTACAGGGAGGAGGGCTTACAGGGAGGAGACAGGGAGGAGGGTTTACAGGGAGGAGGGCTTACAGGGAGGAGGGCTTACAGGGAGGAGACAGGGAGGAGGGCTTACAGGGAGGAGGGCTTACAGGGAGGAGGGCTTACAGGGAGGAGACAGGGAGGAGGGCTTACAGGGAGGAGGGCTTACAGGGAGGAGGGCTTACAGGGAGGAGACAGGGAGGAGGGCTTACAGGGAGGAGGGCTTACAGGGAGGAGGGCTTACAGGGAGGAGGGCTTACAGGGGTACGGCGTGTTATCAACCACTGTACATCAACCACCGTACATCAGCCACTGTACATCAACCACTGTACATCAACCACTGTGCATCAAGCACTGTACATCAACCACTATACATCAGCCACTATACATCAACCATGTATATTAACCACTGTGCATCAGCCACTGTGCATCAACCACTGTATATTAACCACTGTACATCAGTCACTGTGCATCAACCACTGTATATTAACCACTGTACACCAAGCGTTTGACAGCAAGCACTGTACATCCACTGTACATCCAGCACTGTACATCATCCACTGTGCATCCAGCACTGTACATTAACCCACTGTGCATCCAGCACTGTACATCAACTACTGTGTATCAAGCACTGTACGTCAACCACTGAACATCAACCACTGTGCATCCAGCACTGTACATCAACCACTGTACATCCAGCACTGTGCATCAACCACTGTACATCAGCACTGTACATCAACCACTGAACATCAATAACTGTGCATCCAGCTCTGTAAATCAACCACTGTGTATCAAGCACTGTACATCAAGCACTGTACACCAAGCACTGTACATCAAGCACTGTACATCAACCACTATACATCGACCACTGTGCATCAAACACTGTACATCAAACCACTGTACATCAACCACTGTACATCAACCACTGTACATCTAGCACTGTACATCAACCACTGAACATCTAGCACTGTACATCAACCACTGTGCATCCAGCACTGTACATCAACCACTGAGCATCAACCACTGTACATCAACCACTGTACATCAAGCACTGTGCATCCAGCACTGTACATCAACCACTGTACATCAAGCACTGTGCATCCAGCACTGTACAACACAACCACTGTACATCAACCACTGTACATCAAGCACTGTACATCCAGCACTGTACATCAACCACTGTGCATCAAGTACTGTGCATCCAGCACTATACATCAACCACTGTGCATCCAGCACTGTACATCAACCACTGTACATCAACCACTGTACATCAACCACTGTACATCCACCACTGTACATCAACCATTGTACATCAACCACTGTACATCACTGTGCATCACACTGTGCACCAGGCACTGTACATCAACCACTGTACATCTACCACTGTACATAACCACTGTACATCCAGCACTGCACATCAACCACTGTGCATCAAGCACTGTACATCAGGCACTGTACATCAACCACTGTGCATCAAGCACTGTACATCAGGCACTGTACATCAACCACTGTGCATCAAGCACTGTACATCATCAGGCACTGTACATCCAGCACTGTACATCAACCACTGTGCATCAAGCACTGTGCATCAGGCACTGTACATCCAGCACTGTACATCAACCACTGTGCATCAGGCACTGTACATCAACCACTGTACATCAACCACTGTGCATCAAGCACTGTGCATCAGGCACTGTACATCCAGCACTGTACATCAACCACTGTGCATCAGGCACTGTACATCAACCACTGTACATCTAGCACTGTACATCAAGCACTGTACATTAACGACTGTACTTCCACCACTGTGCATCATCCACTGTGCATCAAGCACTGTACATCAACCACTGTGCATCAACCACTGTACATCCAGCGCTGTACATCAGCCACTGTGCATCAAGCACTGTACATCAACCACTGTGCATCAAGCACTGTACATCCAGCGCTGTACATCATCCACTGTGCATCCAGCACTGTACATCAACCACTGTGCATCCACCACTGTACATCAACCACTGTACATTAAGCACTGTGCATCAAGCACTGTACATCAGCCACTGTACATCAATCACTATACATCAACCACTGTACATCCAGCACTGTAGCTGGGGGGCGGGGGGTTGCGGTGACTTAGCTGTGTGTTGGCAGGTAACCCCAGTGCCGACATGAACTCTAAGCTGCAGTACCAGAGGCTGCTGCACAGACGGACACTGGTGGACTTGGCGCGGGCCCCCAGGCCCAGGAGCTGGCCGTCCTGAAGGCGGAGGTGCAGAGACTGCGGCTGAAGACGTTCCCCTGCATCCCGCCCCGCAGACACTGAGCACAGGACACAGCACAGCGTGCCCCAGGGTGGTCTGCTGCACCCCACACTGTGCATCCACAGCTTGGTCAGCAAGGACCTCAGCAATGGGCAGGACCCTCTGAAGATGATGCTTTCATTCACTCTTCAGCCAGAGGTGTAGAGACGTCTTGTGTCTTGTGGAAGTAGGGTTTAATAGTTAGCTGTGACTATTGTGCTGCATTCAGTCCCTGTATGTCATTCCAGCCTTTGGTGCTAGTCACACGGTCTGTCTGTTGGTCTGTGGTCAGTGTTCAGCGGGAGGGCCATGCAGATGTCAACCTGTTTCCGCTTGGAACGATGCTTCACCAGTCACTGCAAATAGTAGAACGTGGTTCTTTTTCATGCCCATCTAAACACCACACACACACACACACACACACACACACACACACACACACTAGTCGACGTAGATGTAAATACCCTTCCAGTTCCTGTGAGTTGAAAGCCACAATCCGTGAATGGAAAGACTGTCCGAAGGTCTGTGCCTTAAACTTCACACCGTTCATGACTGCTAAGACAATTCTCCGGTCTGTGACTGGAAACCCACTATGTCCGTGAATTGGAGGACTATTAAGTTAGGGTCTGTGACTGGAAACCTATTGTTCGTGAATTGGAAGACTGTGCTAAGGTCTGTGACTGGAAACCTATTGTTCCGTGAATTGGAAGACTGTGCTAAGGTCTGTGACTGGAAACCTATTGTTCCGTGAATTGGAAGACTATGCTAAAGTCTGTGACTGGAAACCTATTGTGTCCGTGAATTGGAAGACTATGCTAAAGTCTATGATTGGAAACCTATTGTGTCCGTGAATTGGAAGACTATGCAAAGGTCTGTGAGTTGAGAGCCACACTGGTCCTGGGGCCTGACGTCACACGGAAAGATACAGACATCGGTGACGTCATCCGGACAAAAATGACAACATTTTGTTCCTTTCTGTTTCTCCGACCCCCATCCCAACCCGCTTTCTCGCCCACATTCAACAGACACTTTTGATATACATTGTTCAGTGACTTGATCTTTTGATGCTTCTGTTTTGAATGTTTTATTCTTTACATTTTTTTTTTACTTGATTGACTATAGTTAGGACACGTGTATAGATTCATCAATATATATGAATATGTATAAATATACAAATTGACTGGACTGATTTACAATTACAGATTATTTATGTACCTGTAGTGCATCAGATACTTCTTACGTTCTTTATTGAGATCCTTTTTCTTTCGGTATATGACAGTTTATAATTATACTTTAAGAATAATTTACATGAAAGAATACATTTTTCTTTCTTTCACAGTGTTTGTTTCTGGTGTGTGTGTGTGTGTAGGGAGGATGGGATAGGATGGGATGGTAAATGTATGGTGTGTGTGTGTGTGTGTGTGTGTGTGTGTGTGTGTGTGTGTGTGTGTGTGTATCCGCCTGTTTCCTTAAGCTTCATTGACATCCATTTACGTGTCAGAACACTAAGCTCTGTCTGTGCTGAGATAAGAATGCATTGTGTCCCTGTCCTCACTGCTGGGTCCTACACACAGCGGCACGTGCACCCACCACAGCACTGTTCTACACCGCCTTCCTGTCAACATGACATCATCAGCGCTGAGATCCAAGATTCTGTTCCATCTAGTGCATTTCGCCATGATGTCAGTAGTACTGACATTCTTGTTTTCCATGTCATTCCTCACACTATGATGTCAACAATACAGACATCGATAATCCTTTTCCCACGTCATTTATTTCACCATGTCGTCATTCCTTTCACCATGTCGTCATCAGTGCACGCATCCACAAACAGTCTTCCATTCTAATCCTTTCACCATTTCCATTTTGGTGCAAAGGTGACGAACGCTAATCTGGAGCTTCAAGAAGATGATCTGCCCTTTGCTGGTAGGGTCCAGTCACTGGGAGGGCTCCTTGCGTTGTGGTGACTGGGCAGACGGAGCAAAACCCCGCTCAACAGTGTACCCAGCATCTGTGTAGGGACGTGAACCCTCCACTCTCTGGGGACAGGCTTTGTGGTGTGACCACTGACTCACTGGCTCCATCAGTTTGCAGAGGAAGGAGTACACATGGGGGAGGGGAAAGCAAGCTGGAACACCTCCCACTTGCAATGAGCACAAAACAGCATCACAATGCAAGGGACGTAATCAAGTAAATGTTTTGTCCTAATCACCTGATAGAGTGTCCCCGCTGTGTCCACATAGTCGTGCAACAGAACATGGCATATAGTGTTGCTCAAAACACAAAAAACAAAAACAAACAAACAAACAAACAAAAAATATATATATATATATATATATATTAACAAAACAGAGACAAACACAAAAAAACTAGAGAAAGAATGAAATGAAACGAAATAAAACACACACACCCCCCTCTCTCTCTCTCTCTCTCTCTCTCTCTCTCTCTCTCTCTCTCTCTCTCTCTCTCTCTCTCTCTCTCTCACACACATACACACACACACACACACAAAAGCACGCACTACGCACAACATACTTGCACAACCACGCGTTTTCACACACGCACGCACACACACACACACATACACACACACGCACACACAAAAGTACGCACAACATACTTGCACATCCACGCTTTTCACACACACACACACACACACACACACACACACACACACACACAACGTGACTCAAAACTCTGCAGGCCATGACACTGACTGACTATTTAATTAAACTTTCAGAAAGTGGAGAGTGGAATGGCTGCTTCCTGCCTGGCATGAAGTAATCCGCAGCCTTCCATTGGAGAGACTCGTTGATGTGTTGCCCTGGACATGCTGGATTTAAAGGAAATGAGAGCCTGACATATACTGGCAAGCAAGTCAACGATAAGAAATGGATTACAGCTCGGCCGATCTGAAGTGATAAGAAATCTAAAGAACCACCTCGACGAATGAGATCAAAGCCACTATACCATAGACCATCTTTCAGAGCTGAACATCAACAGAGGAAGTAGCGGCACATCCAGACTTAAAGGACGAGCAAGAAACATCACCATCCAAACAAATATTGGAATAATCTCAAAACTAACACTGCCAAGACTCCTAGCGAATGGGGCAGATTCCTACTGGGCCTTTCCAATGGCAGACACAAATGAGCAAACGCACGTGAACTGAAATGAGAGTTTAAATCTCTCAGCACTCTGTGACGAGAGTTGGGAGTGGGTCGGTGTGTTCTTTAGGGGGACTTGGAATAATTTCTCTAATCGAGTTATGTTCAATTTTCACCCCAACCCGCTCTCTTACTAGTGATGGAAAGAAGCAATTTTTTGGTGCCAGTCATTGAACGAATTTTTTTTCAGGACTGCTAAAATACCCTATAGTGGCTCAAGGATAAGTTTCCTTAAGCCTGTACTCTTAAAAGTACTTGTAGCTCAGAGAGACAGAGTTAGAGTCAAGTTGAAACATTCAATACTGATTGAACAACAAAGAACCCACACAAGTTAAGTGCACTTTCACACATCAGATTTAAAGTTAAATGTACTTTCACACATCAAATTTACCTGTCTACACAATGATGAGTTATTCAAACCTATTTTATCGGACTCAGTTCAGGCTGAGTTTTGGTTCACATTGTTTCATCATTAAGAGAGGGAAATTTCTGGATGAAACTGAGTTGGAGTCCACTTGGAATACCAGAACTTATCTGGTGTCAGACAGGATAGTTGATCTCTCATTTGTTGCTGGTGACTGTTCCACTTCTATGGGCCCACTGCTCAGTGACTGGGCTGTGGTGTTTCTTCACTACCAGGCATGCCCAGGGGGGATAGGGACTCAGGTTAGTTAGTTCAGGGAGATCAGTGAATCCTACACAAGGAGTAAGTTTGGTCGTGTTGCTCTTGAACGTTGGTTCAATTTCTGGTTGTTGGTCGACTGACGATGGGCGTCGGTGTTTTTTGCCTGCTGTCCCCCAAACATCAGGCTGTCTTCAGGACCACCGGGCGGCCTTCTTCATGCTCGGGTTGCGATGGTCCGGTGCCGCATGAGGCCGTTCATGGAGGGAGCAGGACGAAAGTCGCTGGAACGCTGCGTGAGCCCCTAACATTTGGCAGGTACTTGCTGACTGGCCGTGAGGGCATTTTTCAGCCCAACCCCATAAGGAGTGCCCACCATGTCTGCCTTCCCACAAAGCAGGAGCATGGCTGTCAGGGCCACGGTAGTCACAGTCAGACAGCGCTCCTTCGCCAATCGCCCCACATCTCCAGGACTACACATCTCCAGGAACTGTCCCCCGGCGACACACGCTAGACCCGCCGTCACCCACATGGCTGGATGGTTGTCTGTGCCACCCGACACTGATCTCTCACATCAGTGTAACTCAAAGGAGGGCTGCCACCTCTCCCCTGGCGTCCACTGCCGTGCCACACTCGCAGTGAAAGACAGTTGGGTTGTTTTGCAGCACCTTTATAACACTATACACATGCCAGTTGACAAAATGCTGTTTAACATCATTGCATCATTCACGGGCCGCACGCAGACTGTTCGCAAGCATGTGGTAAATAGGGGGGGGGGGGGGGGGGGGGGGGGGGGGGGGGGGGGGGATGGCGACGGTGGTAGAGAAGGAGGGAGGGGGCGGCTTCTCTCTGATCTAGCAGAGAGAGAACGCGCATCAGCTAAGGGAAGGGAGAGGAGAGGGAGGGAAGTGCACAAGGGACTTAAAAATCGATGTAGTCCCTTTCTGTAACAATGTCGCGACTTCAGATTGCGGGAAGAGTGACTGGGGTGAGAGAGTTTGAGGGAGGAAGGAAAGGGGGGGGGGGGGGGGGGCGAGAGATTTTTGAGAGGGGAGAGATGGACAATTGGCATAGATCTGGAATCTATACTACCCTGTGTGAGACAAAAGGAGAGAGAAAGGGAGGGGGGGGGGGGGGGGGGGGGGGGGGGGGATGGGGGGGGTGAGGAAAAGGGATGGTGTGGTTGACAATTCATCAGACTCTCCCTGAAAGTGTGCATCAATGAAATAATGAAAGTGTGTAAAGTGGAGAGTCCATATATATACGTGTGTATGTGTTGGTGGTGGAGGTGGTAGTAGTGGTGTCACTGATATAAAATGACCATGTCATCTAAAGAACAATTGTCTCCCACAAATAATCAAAGACACACACACACACGCACACACACACACACACACACACACACACACACACACACACACACAGACGAGAGAGAGAGAGAGAGAGAGAGAGACTTCAAACAGAAATAATCTCCCTGATGGCTAATCTGGTGCTGGGATTTCACTCCGGCATGAAAAGTCAAGTCAACGAAGCAGAACGGCTGCACGGTTCAGTGAACTGTGTACACCGCCTTTCCTGCCCTGTCATCTGGGGTCTGGGCTGTCAATGTTGGTATTTGGCACCGTCAGGAGGTTAGCCTGGTGAGACAGAGGATTCCAGCACACCGCTAGGCTTCCCCAGGGACAGGGTAGGAGCCAGGAGGGATTTCACACCACGCTGCGTCCCTCCGGGTCATGCCAGCCCCCCTCCCTCCCTCCCTCCCTCTCTCTCTCTCTCTCTCTCTCTCTCTCTCTCTCTCTCTCTCTCTCTCTCTCCCCCATCAGGACACGACTGGCTGGACACAGACCCTGAAAACAGCATTGCTGGCCCACTGACGTTGAGCTCCGTCCACTGCAATGGTCGTTTGAACGCCTCGTCCTCATAGATGACATCAGACGATCAGCAAGTGAAACGGCTGTTCACTTCTACTCATGCACAGACACATCCATTATAATACAGACCCCAGTATTCAAACTGCGGATCCTCACAACAGTTCGGCTTCTTCAGACTGAGTAGTGACAGTAGCGACATCAGCAAAGAATGGATCATAACAATACACTATATTCATTCTGATATTTTTGTGTGACTAATACGTTCTCCCTACAGAGTTCTGTCAACACAGGACTACCTAATGAAAGATGATGTACCCAAATACATCTACCACAGACACACGCAGCATCTTGAGGAAACGTGGCATTCCAACCGTATTGTTGTACCCTGGTGTTGTTCCACCCTGGTGTTGTTGTACCCTGGTGTTGTTCCACCCTGGAGTTGTTGTACCCTGGTGTTGTTGTACCCTGGTGTCGTTGTACCCTGGTGTTGTTGTACCCTGGTGCTGTTCCACCCTGGTGTTGTTGTACCCTGGTGTCGTTGTGACCCTGGTGTTGTTCCACCCTGGTGTTGTTGTACCCTGGTGTCGTTGTACCCTGGTGTTGTTGTACCCTGGTGCTGTTCCACCCTGGTGTTGTTGTACCGTGGTGTTGTACCCTGGTGTTGTTCCACCCTGGTGTTGTTGTACCCTGGTGTCGTTGTACCCTGGTGTTGTTGTACCCTGGTGCTGTTCCACCCTGGTGTTGTTGTACCGTGGTGTTGTACCCCTGGTGTTGTTCCACCCTGGTGTTGTGTTGTACCCTGGTGTCGTTGTACCCTGGTGTTGTTGTACCCTGGTGCTGTTCCACCCTGGTG
Source organism: Conus betulinus (assembly GCA_016801955.1). Lineage (NCBI taxonomy): Eukaryota > Metazoa > Mollusca > Gastropoda > Neogastropoda > Conidae > Conus > Conus betulinus. The sequence continues at coordinate 18,221 of JADBJO010018167.1, read as the reverse complement.
TTGTTGTACCGTGGTGTTGTACCTGGTGTTGTTCCATCATGGTGTTGTTTTCATGTACCCTGGTGTTGTTCCACCCCCTGGTGTTGTTCCACCCTAGTGTTGTTGTAGCTGGCTGGCGTCGACAGCTGGCCGAGGTGGAAGACTTTTTCACACACATTTCCTTTATAAAAGACGTTTTCCAAAAAAACAAGTATTTCAAGTACAGAAAACTGCCGTGAAAGAATGGAATCTTCGTATATACCCGTGCTGCCAGTTTTACAAAACGGCTGATTAACTCCAGTTTACGCCTCAGTGTCAAGAAACCATACAGAAAGCTATGTTTATACCTTCAGATATCATACAGTGTACTGGGTACTTTATTTCACATAGTCAACCCTATGTTTATACCTTGAGACATTATACGATGTACTTAGTACTTTATTTCACATAGTCAACCCTATGTTTATACCGTGAGACATTATACAATGTACTAAGTACTTTATTTCACAGAGTCAACCCTATGTTTATACCTTGAGACATCCTACAATTTACTTCGTATTTTATTTCACATAGTCAACCCAACGTTCATACCTTGAAACATTATACAATGTACTAAGTACTTTATTACACATAGTCAACCCTATGTTTATACCTTGAGACATTATCGTACTTTATTTCATATAGTCAACCCAACGTTTATACCTTGAGACATTATACAGTGTACTTCGTACTTTATTTCACAGAATCAACCCAACGTTTATACCTTGAGACATTATACAATGTAGTTCGTACTTTATTTCACATAGTCAACCCAACGTTTATACCTTGAGACATTATACGATGTACTTAGTACTTTATTTCACATAGTCAACCCTATGTTTATACCTTGAGACATTGTACATTGTACTTAGTACTTTATTTCACATAGTCAACCCTATGTTTATACCGTGAGACATTATACAGTGTACTTAGTACTTTATTTGATAATGATGATAATGAATACTTATATAGCGCCTATTCTCGGCTAGACGCCAAGCTCTAAGCGCTTTACAATCAACACTCGTTTACACAACGGGCTGCCTACCTGGGTAGTGCCGACTGAAGAGCTGCCAGCTGGCGCTTCATTCAGTCGTTTCCCGTGTCATCCAGTCAGTATCGTTCAATATCGATCACTCATTTTCCTTACTTCCTTCATTCTTTCCATTTCTCACTCAGGGTGCATGCTATGTGTAAACGTGTCATCCATACCAACGGCCAAACTGGCCTACTCTTCCGAATGTTGGTGATGGGATTTTACGTGTGTGCAAGATGTTATGCGTGCGTTCACACACGGAACCTCGGTTTATAGTCTCATTCGAAGGACTCATTCGATGTACTTAGTACTTTATTTCACATAGTCAACCTAACGTTTATACCTTGAAACATTATGCACTGTACTTCGTACTTTATTCACATAGTCAACCCTATGTTTATACCTTGAGACATTATACAATGTACTAAGTATTTTATTTCACATAGTCAACCCAACGTTTATACCTGAAACATCTTAGTATATATTTTGTACATTATTTCACATAGTCAACCCAACGTTTATACCTTGAGACATTATACAATGTACTAAGTACTTTATTTCACATAGTCAACCCTATATATTATACCGTGAGACATTATACAGTGTACTTCGTACTTTATTCACATAGGCAACCCAACGTTTATACCTTAAAATATTATACAATGTAGTTCGTACTTTATTTCACATAGTCAACCCTATGGTTATACCTTGAGACATTAAACACTGAACTTCGTACTTTTTTCACATAGTCAACCCTATGTTTATACCTTGAGACATTATACAATGTACTAAGTACTTTATTTCACGGAGTCAACCCTATGTTTATACCGTGAGACATTTTACAGTGTACTTCGTACTTTATTTCACATAGTCAACCCAACGTTTATACCTTAAAATATTATACAATGTAGTTCGTACTTTATTTCACATAGTCAACCCTATGGTTATACCTTGAGACATTATACACTGTACTTCGTACTTTTTTCACATAGTCAACTCTATGTTTATACCTTGAGGCATTATACAATGTACCAAGTACTTTATTTCACAGAGTCAACCCTATGTTTAAACCTTGAGACATTTTACAGTGTACTTAGTACTTTATTTCATATAGTCAGTCTGTTCCGGCTCCACAGTCCCAGTTTTGCAATGACTACAAAACAGACTTGGCGTTAACACATAGAACATTAAAGAAAGACGTTGGTGTCTCATGTATGTAAGTCAAAGCGATCAGTTTTGCATATAATTCCGCTGTGTACATTGAAAAAAAAAAAACTGTGTCTAAGATGAAAATGTTTTCTAAAACATAAGCATGGAGCAACGACCCCTGAACCGCTACTGGTTGTATCCAGAACTGATTCATCAGACTACAGTTTAAGGTGATTCATCAGACTACAGTTTAAGGTGATTCATCAGACTACAGTTTAAGGTGATCTGGATCAGAACTGATTCATCAGACTACAGTTTAAGGTGATTCATCAGAATACAGTTTAAGTTGATCTGATCCAGAACAATCAAAATGATTCATCAGATTACAGTTTAAGGTGATTCATCAGACTACAATTTAAGGTGATTCATCAGACTACAATTCAAGGTGAAATTAAGGTGATTAATCAAACTACGGTTTTTAAATGAAGGTGATCTGAATCAGAACTGAGTCATCAGACTACAATTTAAGGTGATTCATCAGACTACAATTTAAGGTGAAATTAAGGTGATTCATCAGACTACAGTTTAAGGTGATCTGAATCAGAAGTCTCCAGGTGTTCTCCCACATCAGTGACGTCTTCAGAGAACGGACTGTAAATGGTTGAATTGGGGTTCAACGTCGACATCTACCTGGGGAGACCGTTGGTTGCGTTTGTAGCCCAGCCGACGGCAGACGTCATGGTAGACCAACTTCCGGTGACAGGAATACGGGAGATGATCACTCCAGGAGAGCAGGAGGAGGGGGCAGCAGCAAGAGGAGGGGGTGGGCGAGGACAGACAACAAGACAGTCGTTTTGGTTCAGTCAGGAAGCGATGAGAGAGAGAGAGAGAGAGAGAGAGAGAGAGAGAGAGAGAGAGAGAGAGAGAGAGAGAGAGAGACGGGGAGGGGGAGGGGGGGGGGGGGACAGTCATGCTGGCTCAATTATTAAGAGATGAGAACGGTCACTATTGTCAGTTCTGTCATTAAGCGCTAGGTGGAACGGTCACTGTTGTGAATTCAATCATTAAGGGATAACAAGAACGGTCACCATTGTCAATTTAATCATCAGGGAGTAACAAGAACGGTCACTATTGTCAATTCAATCATTAAGGGGTAACAAGAACGGTCACCATTGTCAATTCAATTATTAAGGGGTAACAGGAATGGTTACCATTGTAAATTCAATCATTCAGGGGTAACAAGAACGGTCACCATAGTCAATTCAATCATTAAGGGGTAACAAGAACGATCAGTTATGTCAATTCAGTCATCATGGCTTACAAAGGGGCCACTCAAATCAGATCAATCATAATTGGGCGAGTCAAATCAGATCAATCATAATTGGGCAACAAAGGGGGACTACATGCGTGTAAGTTCAATCATTAGGGGGAAGTTAATCCTGTCAGTTCAATCATTAGGGGGAAGTCAGTCATCTCAGTTCAATCATTAGGGGAAGCAGTCATCTCAGTTCAATCATTAAGGGGGAGTCAGTCGTCTCAGTTCAGTCATTGGAGGGGAAAGTCAGTCATGTCAGTTCAATCATTATTAGGGCGGAAGTCAGTCATCTCAGTTCAATCATTAGGTGAAAGTCAGTCCTATCAGTTCAATCATTAGGTGAAAGTCAGTCATGTCAGTTCAATCATTAGGTGAAAGTCAGTCATGTCAGTTTAATCATTAGGTGAAAGTCAGTCATGTCAGTTCAATCATTAGGTGAAAGTCAGTTCTATCAGTTCAATCATTAGGTGAAAGTCAGTCATGTCAGTTCAATCAATAGGGGGAAGTTAGTCATGTCAGTTCAATCATTAGGGGGGAAGTCAGTCATCTGAGTTCATTCATTAGGGGGAAGTCAGTCATGTTAGTTCAATCATTAGGGGCAAAGTCAGTCAAGTCAGTTCAAACATTAAAGGGTAAGAAAAAGAAAGTCAGTCATGTAAGTTCAATCATTATGCTATGACAAAGGTGTATTGTGTCAGTTCAATCATTATGCTATGACACAGAGGATGTGCTGTGTCACTTCAATCATTATGCTATGACAAAGGTGTATTGTGTCAGTTCAGTCATTATGCTATGACACAGAGGGTGTGTTGCGTCAGTTCAATCATTATGCTATGACAAAGAAGATGTGTGTTGACAGTTCAGTCATTATGCTATGACAAAGTGTGTTTGTGTCAGTTCAATCAGTATGCTGTGACACAGAAAGTGTTGTGGCAGTTCAATCATTACGCTATGACAAAGGTTTGTCGTGGCAGTTCAATCATTACGCTGTGACAAAGAAGGTGTGTCGTGGCAGTTCAGTCAGTACGCTGTGGCAAAGAAGGTGTGTCGTGGCAGTTCAATCATTAAGCTATGACAAAGAAGGTGTGTTGTGGCAGTTTAGTCATTAAGGGGCTAAAGAAAAAGGGAGGGGTGGGGTCAGTCATATCAGTTTTACTGTAGAAGTTCCGTTAAAACTTGGTAGGAAAAGTGGTCAGACGTCTGTTAGTGCACTGAGTGCCTTGCTGTCTCCAGCCAGGTGTGATGCCAGAACAACTGGTGCACACACACACACACACACACACACACACACACACACACACACACACACACACACACACACACTGGCATCATAGACGATTATACATGTCAATTTGCAGATGAAAATCTGATGCAATCAGCAGTCGCCCCGGGGTGAATGGCCACTGCGATCTGCACCATGGTAAACAAGAATTGGCCGCTGCACCTGGACAGGCGCCAGTCGCACTGAATACCTTCAAGAGAAACAGGTCAAAGTGGAATCAGTCATGCATGTTGAAAGTGCAGCTACTCACCACGGGCTTTATTATCGTCACAATTATTACCACTATCATCGATGATAGAATACTGACATAGAGAAGGGTTTTGTAAAATATTAAAAAAAAAAAAAAGAAAGATAAAGATAAAAGGTGATATCAGTGAAAATGATAATCAACTCTCTCTCTCTCTCTCTCTCTCTCTCTCTCTCTCTCTCTCACACACACACACACACACACACACACACACACACACACACACACACACACACACACACACACACACACGCACGCATGCACGCACGTGCGCGCGCGCGCACACACACACAACACACACACACACACACACACACACACACACACACACACACACACACACACACACACACATGCAATCAGGCACACTGTCAAGGGAATGAAACCTCTCACAAAGGGCATTAGCGCTTTAGACAAGAATGCCACGCGGAGTGGAGAACTAGGTAATGGACCGATTAGCAGTATGACCTCACCTAGCGCATATGGTTGAACTGTGTCAAGGCGGTTAAGTGGTCAGGGGATAGATGGCACCTAAGTAGTGAGGACCCTCCCGAGTTCGAACCTTCCTGATAGCGAAAGGGAGGGGAATTTATCTGCTAGGACCTCGGAGCATCGAGTGGGCGCCAAAATCCTAGTCAGCTGAAGTTGCTTTATAAACAGACCTTGAAGAACAGGAGGCTGGGGCTTGTTCAGAAGGTATTGCTGGGGGGCACTGTGTTGGTGCTTTGTCAGGCTAGCTGAAGTTGCTTTATAAACAGAGCTTGAAGAGCAGGAGGCTGGGGCTTGTTCGGCAGGTGTTACTGGGGGGCACTGCGTTGTGCTTTGTCAGACTAGCTGAAGTTGCTTTATAAACAGACCTTGAAGAGCAGGAGGCTGGGGCTTGTTCAGAAGGTATTGCTGGGGGGCACTGCGTTGGTGCTTTGTCAGGGAGTTGAACGCGTGTGGACGACGTTGTCGTACCTTTCTACAGGACAACTACTGTGTGACAGTCCTGAAGTCGGCGGGAATTTTCGATGTCCATTTGGTATGAAGTGGTTGTTTGCTAAGCAATGAGGTAGGGGGGTGTGTAAATGCTGGCGTGTGGAAGAATGTAGCTAGAGGGGAATTCAGTGTACTGTGTGGAAGGTGGTAGAAAAGCAACATGGACAAAGACATCGCCCAAAGAGAAATCCTTTGTCCCCATATAAACTGAACGGAGAACAACATCAGGGGGACGCCACGAGAGAGGAGTAGAACACCACGAAAGAGAGAGAGAGAGAGAGAGAGAGAGAGAGAGAGAGAGAGAGAGAGAGAGAGAGAGAGAGAGAGAGAGAGAGAGAGAGAGAGAGAGAGAGAGAGAGAGAGAGAGAGACAGACACAGACAGACAGAGAAACAGAGACAGAGAGAGACAGAGGCAGAGACAGAGACTAAATTCAAATTGCGTAATTGCAAAGGCCACAGACTTATCTGCAATGAGATCAAGAACAAAAGTAGAACACACGCGCTCGGCGCATATACTGAAAATTATGACAGAAAAGATTTGCATAACAAAATGTTCTTCCTGAAATTACTCTGGCATTTGTGTGTTAACTGAAAACAGTCCCTCTCTTCGCGTTAGTGCTTTAGAAATGAACGTAGCTACAGGGCGAGTTACAATTCTCTTCATTTTGCAGTAAAGGAAGCAATGAGACTTAATTAACATTTCTAGTATGAGGCAAAATGTATTTATCTCTTAAATCTTTATAAGACGGAAAAAAAAAAAAAATCAAACAATGTGTTTCGTTCTCAATTTGATTACAGAGTGGACAGTTTTTTTTGGAGTTTAGTGTATATCTTTGATGAGCATTCATATCACTAATACCAAGTCGAAATCTCACGAACACTTTGCGAAATTCAGGAATTTTGATGTCAGTTACATCCGGCTGCCATAAGGATTTGAAGGAACGGTATGCTGAATATCTGTCACTATCAAGTATTTTACTATCCTAATTTTGTCTATAACAGTCAATCATGCGTTAAGTTCCCGTAAAAAACAGTTTTTCATAATTTACTCCACCATTTAACCAAACAAAAGAAAAGCCATAAGTATCTAAACAATGTTTTACCGAAGATACCCAATTTGTTGTACGCTCCGATTTCTAGTACATAATTTTGGCTTTTCCATTTCATAAACTTCTTTTGGTAGTCTAGCGAGTGACAGCTTTTGCAATTTGAACCAATAGCGCGTTGATTTTATTGCACCATCTACATACAAAGGATACTTTCCTAGCTCACCGTACACCATTGTATTTGGGGTATTTGGGCGTGCATTTAAAGAGAGAGAGAGAGAGAGAGAGAGAGAGAGAGAGAGAGAGAGAGAGAGAGAGAGAGAGAGAGAGAGAGAAGTGATAGCAACGTCTTAGGTGTAAAACAAAAGCTGAGAAAGAAAGACTGAGTTTCGAAACCCAGAGGTGGGTGAAAGAGACAAAGATTTCTACCTCGAGTCCCAGAGAGGACCACACAGAGACCCAATTCTGGAAACCTGGTGCCAATCAACCAAGGGCGTCACTATCACCCAGTGCTGAAGAAAACTTGAAATGACTTGTTTTGAGACTGTGGTGTGGTGTGGTGTGCAAGTGTGTGTGCGTGTGTGTGTGTGTTGAAACCTTTTTGAAGCCTTTTTGAGTATTAAAACCCGGGATTAAGAAGCATTGATCTCTTATGTTTTGATTATTCCATTTTCAAGTAGCATAGACGCTGTATTTCGTGTTCTCAGTCGTGTTAGGAGAGAAGCGAATGTGTGACATCCCATCCCCAGAGACTGAGAGCGAGGTGAATGGTTGGTGCGTGTATATGAGTGCGCATATGTGTGTATGAGCACTGAGATGACCTTGGTATGTTAAGCCTGACTAATACATCAACTTAGTTCACTTCAGCAATACCATCACGATTTCCCCGTCCCCGTCCGTGTGCGCACGCATGACCACTCACGGTCAGGTGCGATTGCGCTCCTTCTCCCCCCCCCCCCACCCCCCCCCCCCCCCCCCCCCCCCCGACAGTAAGTCTTGAAGCTGATTAGAACAAAATATAGTTAAATATAAATAGTGAAACTGAAAACACACACTCCAGCTCGTATCCCCACCCCACCCCCCCACCCCCAAAACCACCCCACCTTCGACCCACCCCCAGCCCCCGTAGTTTCCGGTACTGAAGAATACATGAAGTAAATAGAAATCTAACACAACTCAAACTTTCTGCATTATTCGTTTTTCTCAGATAATCTACTGCACATTCACAACTTGCTGTTGGAATAAAGAAAGTACTGTTAACAGCAGGAGAGACTATAACCTGGATCCTCTTCAGACGGCATGTAAGACCTCATGTGGCGAACGCTTGGCTGTGTCCAGAGTTGTGCTGTTTTCACCTGTCAGTGGAACAGTGATGCGTGACGCTGCAGGATGTACACGGCAGTAGCTTGACGATGGTGTCTCAAGCCGATGAGTCTGCCGTAATGTAATATTTGCTGTAACACCCCATGCGGACGCTCCCTTGGAAGTTCTGTCGTATTTAAAACCCGTGGCCATTACACAATGGCATATACCAGGGAGCAATAAGGCACCTTGACTTCTCAATGGAATGCCCTGTGCGTGGCCGCACCCTGTGTGAACACTGCACAGACTTCCAGGAGTGGTGCGGGACTACTCCCAGCTGGTTGGTTGGGCAGCAGAGGACAGTACTTCTCTGGGTCCTACCCGCACCTTCAGGTGTTTCTTTTTTTTTTTTTTTTTTTTTTGTTGTTTTTTTTTTCGATGTTTGTTATTTTTACTGAAAGCGAACATGATAAGCAAGACAAGTGACCATACTTCAGTGCGCATTTCCCTCCATAAGGTCAGCCTGGGCAAAAGCAAACAGTCTTCAAAGTAATGGTGTGCGCGTATCATTCTGCGTGCGGGCGTCCTTCCGCTCACTTTAGTGGCTGTTTCGTTTTTTAAAATTGTTAGGGTACCTGGCAGTTGTCTTGGCAAATAAGAAAATAACGAGAATAAAAAAACGTTCATTCACACACACACACACACATATATATACACACACATACAGAGCGAAGTGGTGGGGGGGGGGGGGGGGGGGGGTTAACACATTCACTACTTCGTTTAAAGTCTGCGTGGCGACTGGCAATGTGCTAGTACGCTTCGCCATTGCACTTTGCACGGGTGTTATTTCGAATTGTTCTGGTGTAGTCTGTTCTTAGCTGACCCAGTGGTGCGAAGCGCAGTTGCCATTTACCCCCTGGGGGTGATGGCTAATCACACTGGTTTCTCATTTGCACCTTGACGTGTGTGTGTGTGTGTGTGTGTGTGTGTGTGTGTGTGTGTGTGAAGTATTACTCTACTATGCACCGTTGTCTGCTTCAGTGTATGTTCCTATTCCATGCTGCGTCTTTAATTAAACCCTTCTGACTGCAAGACTCTGAATCACACTTATTCGCACACACGCGCGCACTCGCGCGAATGCACGCACGCACGCACACACATACTCCCCCACACGCGCACACACACACACACACACACATGCACGCACGAAGGCATGTGTGCGCGCGCGCTCACACACACACCCACCCACACACATGCACGCACGAAGGCATGTGTGCGCGTTCGCGGTTGGTAGTTCGGGGTTCGCGCACACACACACATACACACACACACGCACACACACGTGCGCGCGCATGCGCATGCGCACGTGCACACACACACACACACATGTCAAGGTGCAGATGAGAGGCCATGCATGCGTGCATGCATGCATACACACACACACTCACACATACACACGCACGCGCGCGCGCGCGCGCGCATACACACACACACACACACACACACATACACACTATGCACGCACACAGGCAATCAGGCTGACTGTCAGCGAAACCTCTCACAAAGGACCTTAGCGCCTTAGATGAAAAGAATGCGCGCGCGCACCCGCGCAAACACACACACACACACACACACACACACACACACACACACACACACACACACACACACACACACACTTTGACGCAGTGGCCCGTGCGGTGTGAACGGTCCAAACAGTGCCAGGGTTTCCCAGACAGGTCGACACAGCGCTGACCTCGTTTCCCCCTGACTGAAAGCCGACACCGTCACGTGACCTCTCCACCGCCCTCCCTCCCTCCCTGATCATATCAAACCTCTGCCTTCAGGCCACACAGGGGACGTCACAGAGGGGCGGGAGAGAGAGAGAGAGAGAGAGAGGTGGTGGTGGTGGTGGGGGGGGGGGGAGGTCTCGCGCCGGTGTGAATGTGTTGAGGGAGGGGGGAGGAGTGCCGAGGGGAAGGGAGAGGGGAATGGCGAGGTGGGTGGACCCCAAACGCTGTGTGTTCAGATCTCTGTGGCCGACGGTGAGGGTCACACGACGTTCAGCTGTGGGCAATGTCTGCTGTTAACAGGACACTTACTAGGGCTGTTTCTACCATTTCTATGGCTGTTTCTACCATTCCTAGGGCTGTTTTCTACCTTTCCTAGAAGCATTAGGGCTGTTTCTACCCATTCGAAGGGCTGTTTCTACCCATTCCTTGGGCTGTTTCTACCCTTCCCTTGGGCTGTTAGACCCTTTCCTAGGGCTGTTTCTACCCATTCCTAGGGCTGTTTCAACCCTTTCCTAGGGCTGTTTCTACCAACTCCTAAGGTTTTTCTACCCTTTCCTCTAGGGCTATTTCTACCATTCCTAGAAACAATAGGGCTGTTTCTACCCCTTTCCAAGGGCTGTTTCAAACCTTTCCCAGGGGCGTTTCTACCCTTTCCTAGAGCTGTTTCTACCCTTTCCTAGAGCTGTTTCTACCCTTTGCTAGAGCTGTTTGTACCTTCCTAGGGCTGTTTCTACCCTTTCCTAGTGCTGTTTGTACCTTTCCTAGGGCTGTTTCTACCCTTTCCTAGTGCTGTTTGTACCCTTTCCTAGGGCTCTTTCTACCCATTCCTAGAACTGTTTCTACCCTTTCCTAGGGCTGTTTCTACCCTTCCCTAGGGCTGTTTCAACCCTTCCCTAGGGCTGTTTCAAACCTTTCCTAGAGCTGTTTCTTTCTACCCTTTCCTAGGATTGTTTTCTACCCATTCCTAGGGCTGTTTCTAACATTCCTAGGGCTGTTTCTACCCTTTCCTAGAGTTGTTTCTACCCTTTCCTAGAGCTGTTTCTACCATTCCAAGAGCTGTTTCTACCCTTTCCTAGGGTTGTTTCTACCCTTTCCTAGGGTTGTTTCTACCCTTTCCTAGGTTTTTTCTACCCTTTCCTAGGGCTGTTTCTACCATTCCTAGAAACAATAGGGCTGTTTCTACCCTCTCCTAGGGCTGTTTCTACCCTTTCCTATGGCTGTTTCTACCCATTCCGAGGGCTGCTTGTACCCATTCCGAGGGCTATTTGTACCTGTTCCTTGGGCTTGGGCTGTTTCTACCCACTCACTAGGGCTGTGTTCTGCATCTTCCTGGGGTTGTTTTTACCTCTTCCTAGCGCTGTTTTCTACCTTTCCTAGGGCTGTTTCTGCCTATACCTAGGGCTGTTTCTACCCATTCTTTGAGCTGTTTCTTCCAGTCTGAGGATGGCGCTAATGCTGGTGCATGCAAAAAGCATAAGGGTTGAGTATTAAACAGAAAACATTTCCTCTTCGACCTCTAGCGATGTGCGCGCACACACACACACACACACACACACACACACACACACACACACACACACACAAACGCGCGCGCGCGCGTGATGTGACGGCTTCTGGTGGCGTGTTGTTTCCCTCGCTCACCGCAGGTGCCATCTCTGTCAGCACTGGGCTGTGTCTCTGTGAGCACTGTCCCTCCGTCTCTGTCAGCACTGGGCTGTGTCTCTGTGAGCACCATCCCTCCATCTCTGTCAGCACTGGGCTGTGTCTCTGTGAGAATCATCCCTTCATCTCTGTCAGCACTTGGCTGTGTATCTGAGCACCATCCCTCCATCTCTGTCAGCACTGGGCTGTGTCTCTGTGAGCACCATCCCTCACTTAGCGCTGCCGTGTGTAGGCACTCAGGAGGTGTCTCTGTCAGCACTGGGCTGTGTCTGTATGAGCACCATCCCTCACTTAACGCTGCTGTGTAGGCACTCAGGAGGTGTCTCTGTCAGCACTGGGCTGTGTCTGCATGAGCACCATCCCTCACTTAACGCTGCTTTCTGGGCACTCAGGAGGTGTCTCTATCAGTACTGGGCTGTGTCTCTGTCAGCACCATCCCTCACTTAGCGCTGCTTTGTAGGCACTCAGGTGTCTCTGTCAGCTGTCAGCACTAGGCTGTGTCTCTGTGAGCACCATCCCTCCGTCTCTGTCAGCACTGGGCTGTGTTTCTGTGAGCACCATCCCTCACTAGCGCTGCTTTGTAGGCACACAGGAGATGTCTCTGTCAGCACTGGGCTGTTTCTCTGTGAGCACCATCTCTCTATCTCTGTCAGCACTGGGCTGTGTCTTTCTAAGCACCATTCCTCACTTAGCGCTGCTTTGTAGGCACTCAGGAGGTGTCTCTATCAGCACTGGGCAGCGTCTCTGTGAGCACCATCCCTCACTTGGCGCTGCTTTGTAGGCACACAGGAGGTGTGTCACAGTTTGTGTGCCCTGACAGAGGAGACACAGTGGGTCCACTGACTTCCCTCAGTTCAGTAGGTTGGAACTTGAGGGCAGGAGGTCGTATACAGATCTGAGAATGAAGCTGAACCTGAAAGGTGCCATGTGCCGTGTGCCATGTATCATTGTAGCTGAGAATTCTTTGGAATGCGTTCACCTCCTGCAGTCCACTGCCTCTGCTGGCCTTGCTGAACTGCCTCCTGGATTCTATGGGCATCCCATTTGTTCCTTCAGTTCCTCTCTTTACCATGTCTCTCTTTGCCTTTTCCTTTCCCTCTGACCACCTTTTCTTTTCTGTTGATCCCAGCCTCTGTCTGTTGGTCTGTGTGTGGTTTGTTATGTTCCTGATCTGTTTGTTGGTCTGTGTGTGGCCTGTTATGTCCCTGCTCAACCTGTCTGTTGGTCTGTGTGTGGCTTGTTATGCCCCTGATCTGTTTGTTGTCTGTGTGTGGCCTGTTATGTCCCCCTGCTCAACCTGTCTGTTGGTCTGTGTGTGGTCTGTTATGTCCCTGATGAACCTCTCTGTTGGTCTGTGTGCGGCCTGTTACGTCCCTGATCACCCTGTGTATC
>JADBJO010018166.1:0-35920 GCA_016801955.1 Conus betulinus | reverse complement strand
TTAAGTTGTTTTTTTTTTTCCTCCATCCCAACTGTTCAGTTTGCTACAGCACACCTCAGAAGTTCAGTTCAGTTCAGTTTCATCAAGGTGGTGTCACTGCCTGCGGACTAGTCAATATACGCTGTACCACATCTGCCAAGCTTTGAGACCACACTATGTACGATTTTTAGCCGATGGATAAATGAATTAACAACCAAGATAAGAGAATTGAAGAAGAGGGTCTCATGGCTATGACTTAGACTTCTGACCTATGCATAAGCCAAATGCACTGGTCAGAGCTCGAGTGCCTACCTAACATCGGTTGTCTTTTTCTCTGTATGTGTGTGTAGTGAATACAGCGCAGAAACTTCAGCAGATGAGACTCTCTGGGAGGATTCCACATCCCTTTGTTAACTTTTTTTTTCTTTAATTTTTTAAATCCAGACAGCAAACCTGGGATCAATGCATGTTGTTTTGGCCTCTTTCTCTCGATCAGCGTGTGTCTGCATTCAAGCGGAAAGTGGCTGCACGTCCATGCTATGTATATATACATTATGTTGTGCAACTCTTCGCATGTTGTTTTCTCTTGCTATCAATAATTTGGACATTTCTTGTAGCGTTGATGAGACTTTACAAGTTAACGAGTGGTGTAACAGTGCATGCATGACAATCCCGAAACTACTCAATGTACATGGATTTGTATTTTGTGCAGATGGCCTGTTGTTACTCCAATGCATTTTTCTCCCACTTGCTCGGGTGTTTTTGTGTGTGTATGTATTGCAGTGCGACAGCGCGCCTCATTGCCTACAATGTTCCTGTGACGCAGTTGGTTGCATATTGCTTCGCTGCGATTGGATGGGTTTGTTATGGCAACAAATAGAGTGATATAAATGCCATAATGCTGGATTGTGACCAGGATTGTATCAATTAACAGGAAAATGTTGTTGTAGAATAATTCAGCATAACGATTGTTACTGTTACGGTTAAAGTATCGTAGTCATGGTTGTTCAAGGAGTGACAAGCACAAAAGTGACAGAAGGTAAATTAGAATCATGGATTTTGTTACAGGTGCATGTTTGAAATATCAGCACAGTTTTTTTTTTTTTTCCCCTGATTTGTTTTTCTGTGTGTTGTATGTTTTTTCCCTTTGTATTTTTGTCTCTCTTTCAAAATGAAGTAATTCTCTCTTGATGGTCTGAGCGGACGACTGAATGTGTTACCATGGCAACTGATTCATTAAACTTTTTTTTGTATATCATGACAATGGTCTTAGTGTTTTTAACAATTCAAAGACGCTGAAGAGCATGAATGTTATTTTGACTCGGACTCAATAGTGTGGAATCCTTCAGGGTCGTAGCCTAGGACTACATTTGTTCACCGTTTTTTTTTTTTTTTTTCATAAATGATTTAATAAATGTCAAAATGCAGAATATTTGTTGACAACACAAAGATAGATCTAGTTGCAAAGTGAGACGACTGCAGGCGGAAATCTAAACAAATCTTAAATAAATGTCAGCGAACCGCCCAGAGAAATGTGGACAAACGAGTCACAAGACAAAACACAACGCGTTTCAACCTCTTAGTTCTTCAGGTGAAACAAAAATGAAAAAAATAACTAAAATGCACTTAGCTTTGATCGCTTCAGAGTTGAGTGCAAGGAAGAAGGCGTTCTTCCAATAAATTATCCAAACATTCCAGACAATGCTCAATTATCCGAATATGGAAGAGCTCTACTAGACATTCTTTCAGCTGTTCTTGTCAACCTCCATCTAGGCCTTACTTTGGGGCGAATGTGTGCTGTCGCACATATATGCATTTGTGAAGGTACTCCACTACTCTATACACGGATAAGGAACTGAAATCAGATACAGGGATAATTATGGTGCCTTCCCCACTTTCCCAGTCAAGCTCGAGCAGCAAGTCACAGCGAGTATCAATACACAAGTGTTTTTTGAACTACAAATCATGTCTATAAACATGAGTCGAGCGTTAACAATGAGGGAAATGCAGCACGAGTCTCGGTGACAAGTTTCACTGACAATGCACGAAAAACACTGAACACAAACTAAAGGCAAAAAAGTGGTACTGAAACAAAGCCTCTCTCCTTGAATTTCAACTGTGATTGGAGGCAAGGAGGAGGGATGTGGCAGAGAATTAACTCCCTTTCTCTGACTATAATGAACGCATTCAATTTTGACTGATAAATATTCTTAGACACCCCTGCACCTTTTTCTCCCCTCTGAAGAAAAAACGGGCAAAACTTGCAATGAAATTCTGGACTGGCAAGTCGCCGGCGAATATGTGAAATGAACAAATTCAGGATTACCTCTACCCCTTCGCACATCCCCCCCCTCCCCCCGCACCGTCCAACAACAACAAAAATTTGATCAATACAGGGAGAAGTGACAAGTGCATAAAATAACTCAAGTGTCCATGTCGATGAGGGAAGCCACAAGAACTACACATTTACTTTCACAACACTGGAAATGTGAACGAAACCAATGGACTCCATCAACCAAAATGATGATAAAAGATTTGCACACAATAGGAACGAAATGGATGATTCTTCAACAAACGACGATTATTTTTGCTGACAATGGGAAGAGAGACCAAGCCTACCAGGGCTACCACCTTTCGCACGTGTACAGTTGACTTTAAAAACAAAAGTCATATATTTTTAAAAAATAAGTAAAAGCGGGCGTAACATGGAGGGCATTATAGCCGGGTAGACGGTCTCTCTGAGGGGAGGGAACCCCCGAACAGCTGTAGAAGGACCGCTGGAGGTTTACAATAAAACATCTGTCAATAAAAAGAGTTGGCAAATACACATCTTTTGTGTTGTTTTTTAGTCGCCAGAACAACATGGGTGATGGTGATATATACGATGACAGAGATGAAGACAGATGAAAAGTACGAATGCTGATATAGACATATCCAGTGAGAACAACAAACAGCACTTTCATATATGACGTGAAGGGAGTGAATGTTATTCCAATACACAATCCACTATGTACATTGTTCCAGTGCACACTGTACACTGCCATTCGTCCAGAGGGATTTACAAATTGGTCACAGCTAACAGCCTTGAAGTGTTGAGCTGAACAAAGCAGTTACCAGGCAACAAGAACATCAGTTTTTCATCTAAAAATTACATTAAAAAGGGAAGGGGGGGGGGGTGATATTTCTTGATAATTTTCTTACGGAGGGGCATGGGGATCAGATACATCATCCTTCCAGTCTAACCATGGAGGAGGATGGCGATGGTGCGTCAGCTCTTCCCATCTAGGACACCAGCTTTGGATTTTCAACAAAGGACAGCACACCTCTTCCTGCCTTCTGTTAGTCAAGCCCCCTCCATCCCAGGTGGCAGCCCACCTCTTCCTGCCTTCTGATGGTCAAGCCCCCTCCATCCCAGGTGTCGGGCCACCTCTTCCTGCCTGCCTTCGATGGTCAAGCCCCCTCCATCCCAGGTGACAGCCCACCTCTTCCTGCCTTCTGCTGGTCAAACTCCCTCCATCCCACATGACAGCCCACCTCTTCCTGCCTTCTGCTGGTCAAGCCCACTCCATCCCAGGTGACCGCCCACCTCTTCCTGCCTTCTGATGGTCAAGCCCCCTCCATCCCAGGTGACAGCCCACCTCTTCCTGCCTTCTGCTGGTCAAGCCCCCTCCATCCCAGGTGACAGCCCACCTCTTCCTGCCTTCTGATGGTCAAGCCCCCCTCCATCCCAGGTGACAGCACACCTCTTCCTGCCTTCTGATGGTCAAGCCCCCTCCATCCCAGGTGACAGCACACCTCTTCCTGCCTTCTGTTGGTCAAGCCCCCCTCCATCCCAGGTGACAGCACACCTCTTCCTGCCTTTTGCTGGTCAAACCCCTCCATCCCAGGTGACAGCACACCTCTTCCTGCCTTTTGCTGGTCAAACTCCCTCCATCCCAGGTGACAGCACCTCTCTCCTGCCTTTTGCTGGTCAAACTCCCTCCATCCCAGGTGACAGCACACCTCTTCCTGCCTTTTGCTGGTCAAACTCCCTCCATCCCAGGTGACAGCACACCTCTTCCTGCCTTCTGTTGGTCAAGCCCCCCTCCATCCCAGGTGACAGCACACCTCTTCCTGCCTTTTGCTGGTCAAACTCCCTCCATCCCAGGTGACAGCACACCTCTTCCTGCCTTTTGCTGGTCAAACTCCCTCCATCCCAGGTGACAGCACACCTCTTCCTGCCTTTTGCTGGTCAAGCCCCCTCCATCCCAGGTGTCGGGCCACCTCTTCCTGCCTTCTGTTGGTCAAGCCCCCTCCATCCCAGGTGACCGCCCACCTCTTCCTGCCTTCTGATGGTCAAGCCCCCTCCATCCCAGGTGACCGCCCACCTCTTCCTGCCTTCTGTTGGTCAAGCCCCCTCCATCCCAGGTGTCGGGCCACCTCTTCCTGCCTTCTGTTGGTCAAGCCCCCTCCATCCCAGGTGTCGGGCCACCTCTTCCTGCTTCTGCTGGTCAAGCCCCCTCCATCCCAGGTGTCGGGCCACCTCTTCCTGCCTTCTGCTGGTCAAGCCCCCTCCATCCCAGGTGTCGGGCCACCTCTTCCTGCCTTCTGTTGGTCAAGCCCCCTCCATCCCAGGTGTCAGGCCACCAACGGTTGCCCTTCATCTCTGACAGTGACCCAGCTTCAGCCCCTTTCTGTTCTGGTGCCTGAAGCTGTGTATATGGGGGCCCTACAACTCTAGTTCAGTGCCTTTAACCTCAAGTGATGTAGTAACTGTTCCATGCTTGGAAATGAACCACATGTACGAGTTCCAAAGATGATTTTGAAATGCAACAGAAAAGTTCCAAGCCTGCCACAAGATATCATCAGTACCTCAGCTACAGGAATGCAAGACAGGGCAGCTAACCCTAAAGTAACATTTTCTCCAGCAGAGATCATTTAATGTTATGGCCCATGTTCAAAACATGAAAAAAAAAAAAAGTTACACTGAAAAATGTTTAATAATCATGTGAGAAAAAAAAAACTGTGTCCATAATCTGGTCCTTGATCTTCTAATCCTGGTGATGTGACAAACCACAAAGCATGGATCTCAGAATCCACCCACCCCCCCCCACCCTTTAACAAAACATCCAGCTCCCTTCTCAATGGAGACACCAGACATATGATAATAAAAAATAATACACCTAACTAACATTCCACTCTGTGCAGCTTGCAATTCTTTCCACATTTTTGGGAGCGGGGCGGGGGGCAATGCACCTCTTTGTCACTTCATGCTGTCAGTGGAAGCTGCCCAACACCGAAACAAATCCAAGGACAAAGCAACTGCAGCAAGGAAAAGGTACTCAGAGTGGCCTAGAGGAAGAAATTGGCGTCACAAATGCAGAACCAAGCTCCATATTCCTGTAGACCACAGACAGTGACCACACCAGTAAGTAAACAGAGGAACTGGCAACCACTTTTCTCACAGTCCATTGCTTACACAATGTCATGTCAACTGCCAGGGGGCAAAACACTACCAAAACTCATAACCATGGGACAGTGAAAGGAATAAACATCTCATCTTTCCTGCAACTGTCTGCTCTAATGACCTTTTCCCATGTCCAGGGCAAATTGAGTCAGTCACATGCTCTAGAACAAGTTCAGCAGCAGCAAAATATCAACATCAAGCCAGAACTTAAATGTAGAAAACAAAAGCAATCAACCAACACACACAAAAAAATGACCTAAATGTAATGACAAACTTAATGACAGAGGTATGTGATATACTGTGCAAAACGCTGATTGTACACACTACTCACAATGGTAGAACTAAGCTATACACTATGTCCAAGGTATTAACTATATCAACATGTCTGAAATCTCCCCAAACGCGGGACAACAGTGCAAACATTCAGAGAAGGAAAGTCATCGCTTCACACTGCCATCCTCCTCCCTTTCTTGACAATGACGTCGACTGTAGGATGCTGGAGTGCACCTCGCTCCCATACCAGCCCTCAACAAGAGCATTACTTTCAAATGAATAAGGACAATCACAAAAACAAAAAAGCCTGGTTACTTCGCCACACCATCACTGAAAAAAAAAATCTAGATCAACGCTTGTTCTTTACTACACCAACACCAGGGTATGGTTTTTCTTGGTTGCTAATGCTGGGCTCCAACACCTTGTTTTCTTTTGTGTGGTGTGGTGTACGTGTGTGTGAAAGAACTTTTAACAACAAGCGGGGGAAAAAAACCTCAAAGGAGTCTTAACATATAAACAGTCAAGATCAATGTCAACAGCTGCTATTCTGGCAAAGGGAAATCAAATTTTTTTCCCCAAAAACATTCAGGCAAAGGGTAAAAATATACACTGACGTCCAATACCATAGGAACTATGGTCTGCCCAGCAAAAAAAAAAAAAAAAAAAAACCCAGCAGATACAACAGAATGCCTAACAGAGGTCACAAGCAACAAGAGGGGCAACAGAATACCGAGTTAGCAAAACACACAGCCAATTACAGCTCTGACTGTTCTGAAGCTATCAGTGTTCAGATCCAACCTACGCACAGATGGGCAGCCGAATGCTGCGTACTAACAATCTCTGAGGCAAGAGGTGCAGAGGCAGCCAACACTTGGCTGCTTACTGAAAAGCTAAGGATCTCTTTTAACAGGATCTCTTTTTGTCAGTACCATGACAATGTCATCAGAAATCAACAAACCTAGAACGAAAGCAACACGCTTGCTTATGACTGCTGTTAAACAGACTGACAGGACACACTGTACAAGGTACAGGTGAAAATTCTGCAGCCACCATGGGGGGCGGGGGTTGATGAAAATCAGAACCAATCAAACAACAGTGTATACATACCATTTCTGAATCATCTGAAATGTACAAACAAATTCTCTGAACTCTGTTATGATTTCTTTAAGATTTGCATCAGCTCAATCTGTTAACTGGAATGATGGGGCTTGGACCTCCTAATTGGAATGATGAAAACAAGACAACAAAACCTCCCGTCTTGGGATATTGCAGTTTTGATGGCATATCCTAAGTTTACCACTCTACCGTGTATCTGCCTATCTGTCACAGCTGAGTGAATCTAGAAGCTGCATAACACATGATGGAATTACACTGGTCAACATGACAAATGTACACAGAGTCAAACATACACAAACTGGAAGAGAGAGACTCGCACACACGGTGTGGATATGGGGAACACAGCACAGACAGTTCATCAGAATGACACTTCACACAGACTAACTAGTCAATGCATGGCAAGCATCTCGAAGGCTGCAGAGAGACATCAAGTTTAGGGCAGAACAAGTTTCTCTCTTGGTTTCCAATGCACTGAACAAGTTGTTTCTTGGTAACCCACCTTTTTCAAAGAAAAAAAGGACAACAAAAATATCTCTTCTAGCAGTCTAACATGCCAACATTTACTCAGTTATAACAGCCACCTTCTGTGAACAGATGTCTTTGTGGAAGGGGGCACGGAAGTGGGGAATGGGAACAGAAGTACATACAGAGCAGCGCAAAGAGTTGCAAGGTAATGGCTGTGACTCAGGACGGGCACGCATATTGCCCTCCTAGTCTTCATTCTGACAAAATCCTGTCATAAGGCACGCAATCAACTGCTAAGAGAGACCCCCCCCCCCCCCCTGCCAAAAGCAAGGTCCATTCTAAAAGAGAGAGCAGCTTCTCTCCTGACTTTTTCCCTGACCTGTTCATCCTCTTGTTCATGTCCTCATTCACTAGACAGGAGTTTCACTTGGCTGACATTTCCTCTCTTTTTCTTTGCCAATTGAAATCTAAACAAAGTGATGGACCCACTGACAAATTATTCCACCCAAGTACATGAACTGTGGGAGCCTTCTGTGCAGCTGCCCAACATGCATGACTGTAAATCAAATGTCATGTGACTATAAACCAATGTCACATGATTGCACCTGTAAACTACTGCGACATGACTGCAAGCTAATGTGAAACAAGTGTAATTTTCAGGCTCCGGGTAGAGGACGGGAGGCTATGGATGTGGAACTTGTGTCCAGTAAGTTTATAACACTCACAAAAGTGTATTGCAGCATGATATGGGATGTCTTTTCAGGCTTGGCTCATAAACATACTCTACCTAAACTGTCAGCTATAACACAGTGATCTACCTGACAAGACTTCTGCCGCAGCTGTCAACCACAACGTGTAAACATGAGATATAACTTCTACTCAAGTTAGCCAAGACAGAACTACAGAGACAAAAAGAAATGTTCTAATGCCTCCAGTAACACACCATGATAGACAATGAATGGCGCTGTGGCCTGCACACGAGTTGCATGCTCCCAGTTCGCCAACCTGAGGCCTGCCATGGCTCACTGCCCTCGTTGTATATTGTGAACTTGCTAATATCCTTCCGCACGCTGTCTGCACATTTCTGTTCTACAGTAATTTTAGCCTGAAAGACTAGCCTGTTGCTTTAGTTTCCTCATCAGATGGCCATGCATAACAAGGGGAAAATAGTCATCAAGATTCATAATGGTGGTATTCTTCAGGTGTAGATTTGACACTTCTGTCTTGAACTGTTCATCTATTCATTGGGTTTGTAGATAAATTGCAAAACTTGTTCAGGTGACTCTTTACAATAACGAAAGTAAAGAAAAGTTAACATGCACGGCTTTAAACTTAGAAAATGAAAATGGAGGTGGTAAAATCAGTCTTATTCATCACTGGAAAAGTTAGCCATCTTCCCAAAAGCATCTGGACATAAACTGTAGAGGTGTCAATCATCAGGATCTCTCCTCCACTTCTCCCACTCCCTACCAATATTCTGTGAGTTAAGGGCTGGCTGTATTGGGGCCTTTACTGCTTGGGGCTATTAGGCATACCGTGATGGAAAAAAAAAAAAAAAAGAAAAATGCGGCCCATGGCCCGCACTGCATGATGACCTTGGACAAGTCTGCATTTCCTGACAACAGGAAGCTCACCCTCTCATACTCTGCCTTGCACCTGACTTTGCTTTCAGTGTCCCACGTCACATGCCAACATTTCAATACCTCATTCAGCTTTCTAAATCTTACCAAGTTAATATAACCCACTTTGAATTGGTGGTAAATAAATTTCTGCCGTGTTCTTGGCTGCCACGGTTGTATCCACAGTTCAGTCCTTTCTCCTGGCTGCCCACAGACAGACCTTGTACAAGGTCCCCAGCTCAGATTTACACATAAACCTTTTTCACTCAAAACTAAAATCTCTCCACTGGTCTCTGACCTTGGCTTAAAAAACAATCCTTTCCTCCTACAACAAGTGGCTGAAAACCTGTGCAGGTACCCCCCCCCCCTTCCACCCCGCTGGACTGAACACGAGCCTCCAGTGGCTGGATGGAGAGTTGAAGGCCCCAGCAGGTTGACTCTCTGCTGGCTCTATCACACATTCGACTCGCCCGACTGGTAAGCCAGAAGAACCTTCTTTCTTGGTTTTGGAGTAGACGCCGATGAAGGAGCCGTCTTCAGTGAAGACCTGGGCTTCGTCTCCGTACTCGTCTCCGAAGGACTCGTCATCCCCCAGGGGAATGTTTTCATCAAAGTCCAGGTCACCCAGGGGCTTCTTCTCGGGCATGTAGTCGTAATCCCTAAAAGCACACAATAACAGGAGAATTGGAAGCTTCTTCAATGCTGCTATGATACACCTGTGTCTGTGCATAAGCCTGCGTGTGACACTGCCTATGCACTACAAACAACTGTGTTCACAGGTATACAGACACAGGCTTATGATTCCATCAAGGGCAGTAATTGTGGACAACATTGTGACACACTGCTGATGAAATGTGAATATAAGCATGTACAATGATGTGATTGCATGTTACAGGATTTTTCTTTTGGGGGGGGTGGCGGTGGGGGGAGGGTGGGGTGGACTTTCACCAGTTTCTCATGCCCTTTTTGAGGCAACCTTCACGTTGTTCATAGACCACCACCTCCCACACTGAGTCATGCACAAAGGTATACACACATGCATACGCACAATGGATTTGCCTCTGGCAGAAATCCATTTTAATACGTTAACACCACCATGCACTTAAAGAAAAAAAAAGGACACATGTCGTCTCAGTAAACAGCATGAATTCATGCTGGGGAAAAAATCAGCTGACTCTAACTTTAAAGAATGCAAAACACTATGCAAAAGCTACTCCAGGCTCCCGCCCCCCAGCCTGTTGACTTACGCTCTTGACAGATCATGGAAGCCGCTGTCCTTCAGCTCCTCTGGATCCAGCCCAGCGGCTAATTCCCTTTCAGTCCACTACACACACACGCACACACTTATTTACATATGCACATAACAGTTTTACATCAGTCACTAAGAACATACATCATACCTGTATCTTGCTTATCAGACATTTTCATACACTGATTTTCCACCAATCTGGAATTTCTTAAGTATTTTCAAACTTTTAAACTGTTTTTATCCCCTCACTTTTTCATTTATCAACTGGATATAAACACTAAATTTTTTACTGTTTTAATCTCCTCACTTTTTCATTTATCAACTGGATACAAACACTTTGCAGTTTCATCCTCACCATCCATTCCACATGCGAAAGCAATTTCTTGACCCTGACCATTTAATTCTGTGCACTGTGAACGGAACTTGTGAGCAGGAAAAAAACTGATGAAGTTATCAAAACAAGAATCTTTTTTAAATGAGCGAGAACAAGATTGGAAAGACAGGGACGGACGGAGAGAAAGATCACATTCTAGTCACAAAGAAATGTTTAAATCACACTGGTGATTTTTCTTAAAACAGCCAGTTCTCAACATATTCTTCCACTTCCCATGATTTCAAACAAAAATGTGTTGCTTAATCTGTGACATCTTTTGATATTCATAATTTATATTTTATATACCATGTATAGAACAATGGAACTGTGTTTTCCCTTGAAAATATTTACGCTACTATAGCACTAACCTTAGTCCAGGTATGTTCTCAGTTTCAGGTGTGCCTTGTTTTTCTTTTAAACATAATTTGAGTATACATATACATATACACACACACACACACACACACATATATATATATATATATATATATATACGTAGGTAAATTGACAGATAAATATGCATGGAAAAGAAACGAATAACAAATGATGTTAAATCTGCTTTCTAATACTTCGACATGTTAGGATCTTTCTCTGGGGACTTAATTCATACAGATATCTGCATATGCAAGGGGTAGATGTGTTCTGAATGTCAAATGACTTTTCAGTGAATATTTTCATTTGGATAAAGCAAGATGCGTCTGCTGGGCAGAGAAAGACAACTGTCCACAACAATCAGCAGCATGTCTCACCGAACACATTTTGCTTTCCGACTACAAGTACAACTCGAAAAAATCTTCAAGGCACTGGGATTTTTGCAAATAATTGACAATATGAAATGCATTCCCACAGATATCCAGCAAGTGTTTCGGTTGTTTTTTTTCGTTTGTTTTTGTCCTGGATTTCGAGTATGTTTACAAACGGATCAAACACATAATTGGTTTTCACCCTAGCATCTGTAGCTTACAGTCACGGTCTTCATACAGAGCTGCCATGGCCTCAAAAGCACAAGTAACATTTTGCACTTCCAAAGTTAAGAGTAGCACTCACATGCGATCTCACAAGTCAGACTCAACAGCACTTTCATACGCTGTTTGCTTGGGGCTAACATGATAGCGGAATAAGATTAAGATTAAGATTAAAATTATAGTCCCGTCAACAGCAGATAGCGGAATAGGAAGACAGAAATCTCACTAGTTACTGTGTGGCTTTTGATTTGAACTTAAAAAAAAAAAAATCAACACAACTGACAATGAAACCAACCGATGAGGAGACAAACTTAAGATATCTACAGCCGTTTTTCTTCTGCTTTTTCTTTGCCTGCTTACTTACCTTGACCCCTTTTTCACAAACTAAAGACTGCACTTGGTTCCATTTAAGCTGCCAGTTAGCCTGTAAAGCAGAATGTTCTCAAGTTGTGGTTTCTGGCATTGCATTTCATCACAAGGTGGTGTAACCCAGCATTAGCAACCAAATCATGGTCATGGCACGCTACATCAAAAGCAGAGCACTAGGCAGCTCTGGTCTTCTTTGCTCCTCTTTTAGTCCTCCAGCAAGGAGCACTGACTGCTTTGTTTACCTCTCTTTACTCAAAATGCTGCACCATTGCTTACGAACCTTCATGGAAAGACGGAACATGGTCCAAAGACATCCGCATTCATTTTTTTGGTGAGGACACGTGATCTGGATCCTGACTGAAGAGCAAATCAAGGATCTGTCCACCTTTGATGGAGGTCTGTGTTCACCCTGGTGCCCATCTTGCTTGACTATGTTAAATGTCTACAGCCATTCACCCTGGTGCCCATCTTGCTTGACTACCTTAAATGCCTACAGCCATCCATCGCAGCCACAAAACCCGACATATCTTTCTGTGTCTGTTTCTTCTTAAGCCATGATATCTCTCCACAGTGCCGCTCCAGCCAATCTGGCAAATAATCCACAAAGTCTGGGCAACTTACCCCTATAGTCTCCCTCCAGCATCTTCCAATGGCAGACACAGCAGATGATGATGATGATCACAAGGATGATAACGAGAATACCAACGATGAGACCGACGATCCAGTAATCGAAGCCCACTAACACTGCAGCAACTGCTGCACACAGATTAGGATCACGTTACAGCATGGAAGTTTCACAGTGTCCATTATACTGCGAACTTACTCTGTGAAAGTCTGGTCTTCAAACATACATCATTTGAGAATTCCGTGTTCTTTGGCTGCAGTGCATTCCCCCAAATCTGATGCCCTGAAGACTTCTTTGCTATTAAACCCTGTCTGGAATCAAAGTTCAGGAATCAAGGGTAAAAAAGGGATGTGGTGGGTTTACGAGGGGGTTGTTTGGCTTTTGACCCACCACTTTCTTCACCCCTACTGCTTCGGCTGATGAATGTGGGTTTTCACTGAAAATGTATTTCATGTTTTTCTGTTGGTTTTGTTGTCGATGTTGTTTGATGTAAAAATGATGTACAAAAACCACACAAAGTGAAAGAGGCTGCACTGGCCTAAATCACAGAAGTGTGGTCCCCATGCCTGTCTTGGAAGTGTAAAAAAAAAACATGTAGGTTCAAGTCGCATACTGGGCCCCTCCTTTCTTCCCTTTGCACTTGACCTTAAGTCAATGGCCATATCCAAACATTTACACTCTGGCACCCCACAGACAAACTGTTGTAACAAGTTATGTCTTCAGTGTTCTTAAGGTCTTGGACACAAAAGTTATGAAGGAATTTCTTGTCTTCACAGGTCAATCTTATAATCTTAATTCTTACTGGCTATCGAACATTATTAACCGTGCGAATGACTTTGGTGAAGGACTCACAGCTCAGACCGACCTGTCAGGAATATCACAGCATGCAAGCATTTCTGCCATAGATTTGTTTTTATCTTATTCCAATTCATGTAAAGTTTCATTAAAAAAACCCAAACAAACACTTCCTTTGACCTTTCATTAAATTTGGACAAAAACAAATCAACAACGTAACATGCATGCGTGTACAGTCATTTCCCTTTAACAAGTGAAAATCACTCAGGAGACTCATTTGAAATTGCTCAGTGGCCTACCACACAGACAGCACTCCTGCTTTCGACATCCCTTTCTCAGGGTGCCAACAGATCTCTTGAAGAAAAATTCAAGGACTTTTCCAGGGCCATGCTAATAAAATTTCAAGAACTGAAAGTAACGCATCTAACACAGAAAGTTACAGGAAGAAGTATGCTAATGTTAAACCAGCGCCAAAAGTGTTTCGTGTTTCTGGCCTTGGCAATGGCTTTTCAATGCAATTTCACCCTTGTTCGCTATATTGAAGTTTGTTTTGCATGCTGTGCAGTTCTGGATCTGTCTGTTGAAGGAGCCCCAATTCTGGTAGTAAGGCTTTTCTAACCAGCCGTCACTGAAAACACAGTCGCATTTCCTCATCTTTGTTTACATCTTCTGGATGTTTACTGAAAATCGGAAGTCATGCTAACGGAAATAACCCCACCGGCAGACAACCAGCGGAATTGTGGTCTGCTGTGATCGCAATGTCGGCGCAGTCAACAGATTTGAATTTTTCATTCAAAATTATTCTCAACCACTGAGTATTTTTTTTAATACTTTCCAGACGGGTGCGGCAGAGCAACGTCACTCCCAGCATGCGCGTGTGCACCGCACATGCTTACAACCGTTGCAGACGCGCGATTTTCACAGTTTTTAAATCTTATTTTACATCTCCTAATATAAACCTAAGAAGCAATTGCTATATACCAACGGAAAGGGTAAAGTGCAAACTTTGTAATGAGCATAGAATTAAATACATTTTGGGCAAGATAGCAACACTACTGTTACAGAAACAACATTTGTAAAACATAGGAGAGCACAGTTTTGTGTATGTTTGTTTGGTTAGTATGACAACAGCAAATGAGGAAGAAAAAGGGCATAAAACTTCACTCTTACTTTGAACAGATGTAGAGAAAGCCTGAGGTATTCAATATGTGTAATCCAAGTGATTTTTTTTTTTAAGAAATTAAATCATTGCA
Organism: Conus betulinus; assembly: GCA_016801955.1. Taxonomy (NCBI): domain Eukaryota; kingdom Metazoa; phylum Mollusca; class Gastropoda; order Neogastropoda; family Conidae; genus Conus; species Conus betulinus. The sequence continues at coordinate 21,393 of JADBJO010018166.1, read as the reverse complement.
CACAGTACACACTTTTCACTGTTTTGGCTTCAGATAATAAGACGTATAAAACTATTATATACACGAACAAATAAATTAAAGCTCAGATTCTTTTTGATAAACTTGTACACGTTAACCCCCTTCATTTTCTGAACTACTTTGCTGAACCAGTTCTAAAACCACATGTCGTTCTCCTTCTTCCCAATATATTGTGTGAAGCAGGAAATTCCACACGTGCCTTCCAGTGCCAGACGGGTCTCTATGTTCGGACTACTCTGGGGTCACAAAGGTCATCGCTAGTGCATGTAAAAACTTACCCTTCCAGTGGCTAGAACCCTGTTCTAAATATTTATGGCAGCTGCATCCCTTAGACGGTAGATGAGAGAACATGGGAATTTTTTCATAGTTGTGCCGTCACGGATGCACGGCACGTCCAGGCAGTACAGCAGTGCTGCCGTCACCAGGGCACGGCTCGTCATGAAGGGGTCGACAGAGTTGCCGTCATTATCACACAGCACGTCGTGAAAAGGTTAACAGAACAATTTTCAATTTTGCTGACTTCAAAATAAGAATATGGTCAGCAGGATCAGAAAATTCCAGGGCTTTTCCAGAAGTTTGGGGGCCTATACTGTTTTTCTAGCACTTTTCAAGCCTTGGAAAAAGCCTTGCCAAATTTCCAGGACTTTTCAACGCTTCCAGGACCTGTACGAACACTGCTTTCTCTCACCTGATAAACCACAATTTAACTACACATACACACACACACATACACACAAAGCACTTACCAGGTCCCTCACTTTCAAAAATGACTTCAATCTCAACAAACAATCTTCGTCTGGTAGAGATTATAGACATAGCGATAATACACGCCAGCGATGTCTCTCATCTCATCATCAGTGAAACCTGTGGTGTTGATATAGGCTACTTTGGTGTTGTCATTGAAAGTGACATTGGGCGGGAAAAACTGGATCTTTGTAGGTCACATTCTTGAAGATCCATTTGTAGGATGGGGGGGAGAGGTCATCTGAGGTGGCTGTCACTGTCAGGTTCACAATGTCCCCTGCAACCACTGTCTGTGTCTCTGCAGGAGACGTTTCGATTGTGATTGGCACTGAAAACATATCACACAGCTTTGCTGAAATATCCAAATGCCGTCTTTCAATAAAATATGTGACATACGCCTGGTACCCAGATCAATATTTTCTTAATATTTCCAGTCACCATAATGCCAAAGAAGACAAAAAAGCGGTGGAGATGACTTTAAAGAAATAGTGCAAAATACAAACACAGACTCACTGGGCAATAAGATGGCCTTCAGTCCAGTAAATGACCACCAAAACAGAGCACCACTCAACACCACCAAAACAGACAAGGCACCACTCAACACCACCAAAACAGACAAAGCACCACTCAACACCACCAAAACAAAGCACCACTCAGCACCACCAAAACAGGGCACCACTCAACACCACCAAAACAGAATATCACTCAACACCACCAAAATAGACAAGAGCACCACTCAACACCACCGAAACAGAGCACCACTCACCACCACCGAAACAGAGCACCACTCAACACCAAACACGAAACAAAGCACCACTCACCACCACCGAAACAGAGCACCACTCAACACCACCAAAACAGAGCACCACTCAACACCACCAAAACAGAGCACCACTCAACACCACCAAAACAGAGCACCACTCAACACCACCAAAACAGGCAGGGCACCACTCAACACCACCAAAACAGACAAAAAGCACCACTCAACACCACCAAAACAGAGCACCACTTAACACCACCAAAACAGAGCACCACTTAACACCACCAAAACAGACAGGGCACCACTCACCAAAACAAAGAAGGCACCACTCACCACCACCCAAACAGACAGAGCACCACTCAACACCACCAAAAAACAGACAGGGCACCACTCACCAAAACAAACAGGGCACCACTCACCACCACCAAAACAGACAGAGCAGCACACTCAACACCACCAAAACAGACAGAGCCGCACTCACCACCACCAAAAACAGACAGAGCCGCACTCAACACCACCAAAACAAACAAGGCACCACTCAACACCACCAAAACAGACAAAGCACCACTCAACACCACCAAAACAGACAAAGCACCACTCAACACCACCAAAACAGAGTACCACTCAACACCACCAAAAACAGACAGAGAGCAGCACTCAACACCACCAAAAACGGACAAAAGCACCACTCAACACCACCAAAACAGAGTACCACAAACACCACCAAAACAGACAGAGCAGCACTCAACACCACCGAAACAGAGCACCACTCAACACCACCACCAAAACAGAGTACCACTCAACACCACCAAAGCAGACAAAGCACCACTCAACACCACCAAAACAGAGTACCACTCAACACCACCAAAACTGACAGAGCAGCACTCAACACCACCAAAACAGGCAGGGCACCACTCAACACCACCAAAACAGACAGGGCACCACTCAACACCACCAAAACAGACACAGAGCACCACTCAACACCACCAAAACAGACAGAGCACCACTCAACACCACCACCAAAACAGACAGGGCAGCACTCAACACCACCAAAACAGGCAGGGCAGCACTCAACACCACCAAAACAGGCAGGGCAGCACTCAACACCACCAAAACAGGCAGAGCAGCACTCAACACCACCAAAAACAGACAGAGCAGCACTCAACACACACCAAAACAGGCAGGGCAGCACTCAACACCACCAAAACAGGCAGGGCAGCACTCAACACCACCAAAACAGACAGGCAGCACTCAACACCACCAAAACAGGCAGGGCACCACTCGACACCACCAAAACAGACAGAGCACCACTCACCACCACCAAAACAGACAGAGCAGCACTCAACACCACCAAAACAGACAGAGCAGCACTCAACACCGCCAAAACAGACAGAGCAGCACTCAACACCGCCAAAAACAGACAGAGCACACTCAACACCACCAAAACAGACAGGGCACCACTCAACACCACCAAACACAGAGCACCACTCAACACCACCAAAACAGACAGAGCAGCACTCAACACCACCAAAACAGACAGAGCAGCACTCAAACACCACCAAAACAAAACACAGGGCACCACTCAACACCACCAAAAAAACAGAGCACCACTCAACACCACCAAAACAGACAGAGCAGCACTCAACACCACCAAACAGACAGAGCAGCACTCAACACCACCAAAACAGACAGAGCAGCACTCAACACCACCAAAACAAAGCACCACTCAACACCACCAAAACAGACAAAGCACCACTCAGCACCACCAAAACAAAGCACCACTCAGCACCACCAAAACAGAGCACAACTCAACACCACCAAAACAGAATATCACTCAACACCACCAAAAATAGACAAGAGCACCACTCAACACCGCCGAAACAGAGCACCACTCAACACCACCAAAAAACAGAGCACCACTCAACACCACCGAACAAAGCACCACTCACCACCACCGAAACAAAGCACCACTCAACACCACCAAAAAAAGAGCAGCACCATCAAACACACCAAAACAGACAGGGCACCACTCACCAAAACAAAGAAGGCACCACTCACCACCACCAAAACAGACAGAGCACCACTCAACACCACCAAAACAGACAGGGCACCACTCACCAAAACAAACAAGGCACCACTCACCACCACCAAAACAGAGCAGCAGCACTCAACACCACCAAAACAGACAGAGCAGCACTCAACACCACCAAAACAGACAAAGCACCACTCAACACCACCAAAACAGAGTACCACTCAACACCACCAAAACAGACAGAGCAGCACTCAACACCACCAAAACAGACAGGGCACCACTTAACACCACCAAAACAGACAAAGCACCACTCAACACCACCAAAACAAAGCACCACTCAGCACCACCAAAAACAGGGCACCACTCAACACCACCAAAACAGAATATCACTCAACACATCCAAAATAGACAAGAGCACCACTCAACACCACCGAAACAGAGCACCACTCACCACCACCGAAACAGAGCACCACTCAACACCACCAAAACAGAGCACCACTCAACACACACCAAAACAGGCAGGGCACCATCAACACCACCAAAACAGACAAAGCACCACTCAACACCACCAAAACAGATAGGGCACCACTCAACACCACCAAAACAGACACAGCACCACTCAACACCACCAAAACAGACAGGGCACCACTGAACACCACCAAAACAGACAGAGCAGCACTCAACACCACCAAAACAGACAAAGCACCACTCAACCAGACAAAGCACCACTCAACACCACCAAAACAGAGCACCACACTCAACACCACCGAAACAGACAGGGCACCACTCAACACCACCAAAACAGGCAGGGCACCACTCAACACCACCAAAACAGACAAAGCACCACTCAACACCACCAAAACAGACAGGGCACCACTGAACACCACCAAAACAGACAGAGCACCACTCAACACCACCAAAACAGACAGGGCACCACTCAACACCACCAAAACAGACAGAGCACCACTCACTCACACCACCACAGACAGAGCAGCACTCAACACCACCAAAACAGGCAGGGCAGCACTCAACACCACCAAAACAGGCAGGCAGGGCAGCACTCAACACCACCAAAACTGAGTACCATTCAACACCACACAAAACAGACAGAGCACCACTCAACACCACCAAAACAGACAGAGCACCACTCAACACCACCAAAACAGAGTACCACTCAACACCACCAAAACAGACAGGGCACCACTCAACACCACCAAAACACAGAGCACCACTCAACACCACCAAAACAGGGAACCACTCAACACCACCAAACAGACAGAGCACCACAACACCACACCACCAAAACAGAGCACCACTCAGCACCACCAAAACAGGGCACCACTCAACACCACCAAAACAGGGCACCACTCAACACCACCAAAACAGGGCACCACTCAACACCACCAAAACAGACAGAGCACCACTCAACACCACCAAAACAGAGCACCACTCAAGACCACCAAAAACAGACAGGGCACCACTCAGCACCACCAAAACAGACAGAGCACCACTCAACACCACCAAAACAGACAGGGCACCACTCAACACCACCAAAACAGACAGGGCACCACTCAACCACACCAAAACAGAGCGAGCGCCGGTCAACACACCGAAAACATAGAGCACCACTCAACGCCAGAGCACCTCACTTTCAAAAAATGACTTCAATCTCAACAATCTTCGTCTGGTGGAGACACTGAGACAGAGCACCACTCAACAGACAAACAGACAGAGCACCACTCAACATGACCGAAACAGAGCACCACTCAACATGACCAAAACACAGCACCACTCAACATGACAGAAACAGACAGAGCACCACTCAACATGACCAAAACAGAGCACCACTCAACATGACCGAAACACAGCACCACTCAACATGACCGAAACAGACAGAGCACCACTCAACATGACTGAAACAGACAGAGCACCACTCAACATGACCGAAACAAACCGAGCACCACTCAACATGACAGAAACAGACAGAGCACCACTCAACATGACTGAAACAGAGCACCACTCAACATGACAGAAACACAGCACCACTCAACATGACTGAAACAGACAGAGCACCACTCAACATGACCGAAACAAACAGAGCACCACTCAACATGACAGAAACAGACAGAGCACCACTCAACATGGCCGAAACAGAGCACCACTCAACATGACCGAAACACAGCAGCACCACTCAACATGACCGAAACAGAGCACCACTCAACATGACTGAAACAGAGCACCACTCAACATGACCGAAACAGACAGAGCACCACCCAACACCACTACATGAGCACTAGTATGCAATGCTTTGTCTTAAGGACTGCGGCCGCCTGATGACCTGATCACTGACTGATCCCCACGGGCTGACTGAGCCGAGACTGTGACAGAACAGTTTTGAGCTTAAACGTGTAAGAGTGGGAGGGGGAGAGGAGAGCAAATGTGTGGAGAGGACGGCAACTGTGAGTGAAGTAATGCCATGTAAAGATGGGAAGCCACAAGAAACAACAAAAATCAAATATGTTATTGGGTACAAATCTACCAAATAACTTATCACCAACCATAGCATATTCTGGGCAAACCAATGCAGATTTTCTATAGTAGCTTGGCAAGCTCAGCGGGCAAGCACAGAAGGGATGATGATGCTGCATTTTAATCCTGCCCATACTGGAGTAAGCATTTTCTGCAATACTGAAAAATGTTACATTCCACTAACCGCTACCAACTTAGAAGCCTTGTTTAAAATTCCTTTTCACTCTTTTTTGTCTACTACAGCTTGCAATTTATCAATGTTCTAGAGATGGACAAGAGCTAGAAGTACTCATGTATGCATATAAGCATATATTATTCAACATGATCAGATTCCTAAGAATCTTTAAAAAACAAAAAAAAAAAAAAAAAAACACCACCACACCCAAAAATTCAGTATTACACTGAAATACACCCATTATATTGCTGCTCTGGTGGTGGCAGTGTTTCATTGAGCAGGCCTCCTCCCACACTCCCCTGCCTGTTTATTCCTGTCCGCCACATGACCCTTGGCAAGTGTGGACATTAAGTCTGAAAGTATTGGATGTCTACTCACCAGCATACAAGCAGAACCTGTCCAATATTCTGCCGGGATAACATCCTTGTCCATGCAAGGAAAATGCAATGTACATACAAGATGTTACCATGTCTTAACTATTATGGTCCACGCCCTACTTCATCAAGAATTAACCACAGGCTGTTTCTACCACTCCTAAACCACCCATCCCCGCTTCACATTGTTTTTTAAAGTCTGCTTAAAAAAAAAAAATGATCCACATAAATTGCTGCAATGTGCTTGTGATACAACTTACAGATAACGTTCAGGCAGCCATCACTGAAGACCGTTCCGATGTGGTTGTCGACGTAACACTGAAAACAGATGATATCCGTGCTCTTCTGAACTGAGAGCACCTTCAACGTGCGATCCTCATCGGAGAACGTGAACTTGTTTGGATCTGCACACACAAAGTCCAGCAGCTGACAAAGAGTTTTCAGGCAAGTGGCTTCTCAATTCTAAAATACACCATTATTAAAACAAACAACAACAAAAAACATGGTTGATATAAAACGACGTCTGTGTAAGTGGAAATGAGGCCATGATCCCCAAACTGGAAGTTCATACGAAATCTGTTTACCCTCAAACTGTTACTGGTGAACTTTTTAACTAAAATGAGCATATTATCTACAAAGTGTCAGTATACCTCCAAATTCTTGTAAAAGCATGGGGGTGGGGTGGGATGGGGAGTATTTGTCTTCACATGCCATCACAAAGCAGATGATGGAAGGGTACCTGCAGATCTTCCAGAAACTACAGTGGAAACAGTTTCTCACAATACCAAATACTTTCAACCCTGAGTCACTGGCATACTCTGGCACAAGCTCATGCTCTCATCATCTTTTCTTTTCTTCTTTTTAATATTTAAGGGCCTGTAGCCCTTGATTTTGTTCAGATTTCTTGGCATGTTGCAGAAAATTCAGACACACACAGATGCAATTTTTGTGTATAAGAACAAGCAAGAGTTGCTGCTCTTTCAACAAAGCACACCGAGACAACACAACAGTTACACATTGCAAGTGCAATCACCACTCAAGAGCTTAATCTCTTGGTTTTTTTTTTGACCCCAACTAAGAAAGTTTGTGTGTGCACATGTGCGTGTGAATATATATATGAGAGAGTTTGTATGTGTGTGTGTGCGAGTGTGTGTGTGCGAGAGAGCATGTGTGTGTGTGTGTGTGCATGCATGCATGAATATATATATGAGAGAGAGAGAGAGTGTGTGTGTGTGTGTGTGTGTGTGCGCGCGCGCACGCGCGAGCATGCATGTGTATCCAACCCATCCTTCCCCATACCACAGTTGTTCTCTCTTCTTTCCTCCCCCACTTCCACAGCACGCTTCCAGCAGTGACTTGCTTATCAAAAACGCTTCTGGTAAGATCCGGTGCCCCCCACCCCTCCCCTAAGGTTTGTATATGTACGTGTGTGTGCCTGCGCGTGTGTGAGTGCGTGTGTACATGTGTGTGTGCATGTGTGAGTGTGTGTGTATGTTTGTGAGTATATATGTGTGTGTGTGTGCGAGTGTGTGTGAGTGTGTGAGAGTGTGTGTGAGAGTGTGTGTATGTTTGTGAGTATGTGTGTGTGTGTGTGTGTGAGAGTGTGTGTGTGTGTGTGTGTGTGCATGTGTGTGTGTGTGTGTGTGCGTGTGTGTGTGCACATATGTGTGTGTGTGTTCTTCTGACACCATGAGCCAGTGAAGCAACACTACAATGAGACAGGTTTTAAATAAAATCACAGTGGGCAATCTCAGCAAATAACTCTGAAAGACTAGAAACACAAAAGCCACATAATTTTACACACTTGCAGAAGATACTATGCGAGAAGTCGCAGTTTCATCTGCATTTTATCACAAAACTGATAATGCTGTCAGTATAGTAAGCAGTGACCAACTGAAAAATGTTTATCTGGACCCTATTCATCAAGCTCTCATACGTCATGTGCTGGCTTATTCAAACACAAAGGAAATTCAATATACTGTGGGGAAAATGACATTTATAATAGTGTGCCCTTTTTATGTGGTAGCCAACAAGTTATGACAGTGTGAGAAGCAGTCCCAGTCACCACACGCCAGTTGGGACAGCTTCACAGCCAGCTGTTACCTCAATCTGAAAGGGTTAAAAAGCTCACCACCAAGCACACTCATCACTCACTGGTGGTCTCGTCAAATGGCTGGACATTCTTGTACCACCTTGGTGGATCCGGCTCAGTCTCTTCAGCAGCTGATCGAGTTTCACAATGGAAGACGGCATCTTCACCTTGAACTTGGGTCACATGCCGAAGACGTTTAATCCAGATAGGGGGAGCTGTACATGTGAACACGAAACATCTGGGTGAGATGATCATACACTGGATAGCAGAAAGCTTTCTGTCAATTTTCATCCAAGCATGATGTCAATGGTAAATGTTCATTTAGTGTCTTTACCTCTTGAACGATTTTTCTGAACATTTTCTGTTATTGATTCCACATCACACCAAAGTGTCCGTTCACATTTTGTTTTAAACCTACATCAAAGCCAAACGCTGTATAAAAATTGGCATGGACAGACAAGGGTACAGTTTGCTGTTTCAAGGTGGTGCAGGATCCATGGCTATGATTCAGTGTTTGACCAAACACAGTGTCGATGGCGACTGTTCAGTTCGTGGCTAGCTGTCAATGATCCGACATCCACTGGAAACACTGCTGACCACTATAGAAGAAAAAATTAGTTTCTGGCCAAACTAACAATCAATGACAGAGTTTGGGGTACTGGCTAAGAAAAAAGTTTGAAGTATTGGCTACTATTATGAGTATTGTGAGTGTTGAATGAAAAGATTCAATACTTGGTCAACCATAGTGTCAATGGGAACCTTTCATTCATTATCAAACCATATATCTATGGCAACTGTTCAATCACTGGCTTAACATAAAGTCAATGGCAATTATTCAATGACTGACTTTTGTGTCAATGGCAATTATTCAATGACTGACTACTGTGTCAATGGCAATCATTCAATGATGACTATTGTCTTTGACTATTGTGTCAATGGCAATTATTCAATGACTGGCTACTGTGTCAATGGCAATATTCAATGATTGACTATTGTCTTTGACTATTGTGTCAATGGCAATTATTCAATGACTGGCTATAGCATTGATGGCAATTATTCAATGACTGGCTGTAGTGTCAATGGCAATTATTCAATGACTGGCTGTAGTGTCAATGGCAATTATTCAATCACTGGCTAAAACAGAGTCAATGAGGATCACTTATTCACTGACTTAACATTTTGTAAATGACAACGGTTTACTAGATCAGTCGGACATAATGGTGACAGGAAAACTAACGGGTAAATGGATACATAAGGGAAATGCAACACATGGAACTGAAAGGGAAATACAGGTCTGAGAAAGTAAGAATGGGGAGTAAAAACATAGGGTTATTGGCACAGATTAAAGATATGTGCTAAACAAGTCAAAGTCAATGTTCCAGCTCAATGAGAAAGCTTCATTAAATGGTCTGATACAGTGCTGATAGCCAAGGGTTCAGTAATTGCTTTCAACATTGGGTCAATAGCTAATGGTTCCATTCTTGGCTCGACAATGTCGAACATATATTCAGTTACGAACTAAAGTGTCAATGGTTCAGTTACTGATTGCACAGTGTCAATAGCTATGCATGAATTCATTCACTAAACAGAGCTGGAGGCAAACTTGCAATTCTCTGCTTAACTGTGTCAATAACCAAGGGTGGCAAATTGTACAGTGTATGTGACGTACAGTGTATGTGACTGACTGTTTAAAGTTCTGTCACTACCTCCTGGTCATTCAGTGATCCAATTATTGCTTTCAAATCTCTCTCTTTCACACATATACACACAAATCTTTTTATTTGCTTATAAACACAGTATCCCACTTTTTTTCAACCAACATGTAAAAAATAACCCAGCTTGGCAATTAGAGGAAATTTTACAATGAATAAAAATTGTAGGCAGAAACATAGTTTGCATCCATGTTATTTTTCAGATTAAAAAAAAAGATGAATAGGAGCTGGGGTGAGAGAGAGCTACAGCCACATAAAAATGAAAAAGAAAAAAAAAAAAGGAGGCATTCTTAGGGTCTAAAGAATATATATTTTTTCCCTAACGCTATCCTTTTTAAAGTTTTAATTACAAAATTAGAAAGAAAAAAAAACACTGCATCAAAAAATTGTCAAGGTTGAATTAACCACAACAACACAGACATTTCTTTTTTATTTTAGTTAAAAATTTTACAAAAGCATTCACTGGTCTATACCTGAAACATGTAACTTTCATACACAACATGTTACACATACATCAATGCTTACATGTTACATCCAGGTATACAGACGATGTGGATGTCCCTTCTTCGTTGTCTCCAATACAGTTATAATTCCCTTGATCACTCTCTATCAAGTTGGATATTTTCAGGATGCGACCATGATTCTCCACTGTGTAGCGGCCACCTGTGGTGATCACATCTTCAGAGAGATGCCAGGTGATCTCTGGGTAGGCCTGTCATCCAAGGGTGAAAATAAAAACCATCGATGATTTCCAAAACCAATAACGTATTCTGTTTCAGCTCGATACATGATTACCTCTCTGTCTTTGAGCCTTGTACTTACTTTGAAATCTAAAGTGACTCACAGAAACACTCTGGGTCCTGAAATCCAGAGTTCCTGTTGAGGAAAGCACAAGCCCTGGACTTCAGGGAATATTTTGTGTGTGTGTGTGTGTGTGTGTGTGTGTGTGTGTGCGTGCGTGCGTGTGTGCGCGTGCGCCTGCATGCGTGTGTGCGTGTACATGTGTGCCTGGGTGCTACCAGAAAATTTGTAAAAACTTTAAAGGCACGGGTCCAATGGCTGCCAAAGCCCTGGCAGGGTACAGAGCCCCTGTTGGAGGTCCAAGGGACATTGCCCCCTGAAGCTGAAAGTAAAACGCATTCTAGCAGGCCAATGAAAGGCTCTCATGGCATGCCAAGTGGAAAATTAGGTCTGAAATTAAAACTAAAAGTTCATAAACAGTAAACAGTGGGGTAGTCTTTGCTCCCATAAGGAAACCTAACACAGAGTAACTTTTATTCAAGACTGGCACAGCCTTTTAAACTTGAATAAATACAGACAAATACAAAGACGAACAATCTAATAGTGGGGGAAAACAAGCGCAGGCCAACAACTAAATTGTTTTCATAGTAATGACTTAGCAAAACTTTGAACTTAAGGAGGGCGGAAAGGGGGGGGGGGGGGGGGGGGGGGGGGGGGGGGGGGGGGGGGGGGGGGCAGCAGGAGGTTGAAGATGTAAAAACTGGGAACATAAAATTAAGAAAATATGAAAACTCTTCACTGGCTGCATAAGGGAACCATCGCAATCCCTTTTAAAGGCAGATATATTTGTATTGCCTTTAAAAGGGATTGCGATGGTTCCCTTATGCAGCCAGTGAAGAGTTTTCATATTTCTTATTTTATGTTCCCAGTTTTTACATCTTCAACCTCCTGCCCCCCCCCCCCCCCCCCCCCCCCCCCCCCCCCCCCCCCCTCTTCCGCCCTCCTTAAGTTCAAAGTTTTGCTAAGTCATTACTATGAAGACAATTTAGTTGTTGGCCTGCGCTTGTTTTTCTCCCACTATTAGATTGTTCGTCTTTGTATTTGTCTGACTTTATTCAAGTTTAAAAGGCTGTGCCAGTCTTGAATAAAAGTTACTCTGTGTTAGGTTTCCTTATGGGAGCAAAGACTACCCCACTTGTTTTTACTGTTTGTTGTTTACTGTTCCCTGCCTCGTTTCATTTCCATTTTCTAAAAGTTCATAAATAAATGCACAACTAAAATGCAATTTCCTGAAGAAAATCAAAGACCACTCCTTTTCCTTCCAATTTTTTGTTTCAAATTTATTCTACACATACCTTTAGACCTTCCAATCTCAAGAGAAGATGGCCACAAGACTGTCTCTGGTCACTTGGAGTTATACTCCTGACTTTGAAGTCACTAAGACTAGAGCTACAACATAAATTCATTTTTGGCAGATGGCTGCACGTATACTTGGCGAGAAGCCACAATACAGCTACTCTACAGATGCAGTCTTGGCATTCAATTTGAAATTGCCACAAAATCTGCTGTTACTGTTTGAAATCTTCTGGTGTTTTCAAATAAACAGAACAGAAAACCACCCCTGACATGTCCACCTTCTGCAGCCACAGGCCAAATGTTTCGCCATTTGTATCCTTTTCCATCAGCCATTCCCATGCCAGCAACTTCACACGTTTTTCTCCGCCTCCTCTAGATTTGAGATATCTTCTTTCGTCAAAAATGGCATTGTAACAATTGTTCCACTGTCACTTTCACATGCATATATGCCTGTGGTGTTGAGTTGACCTGAAGCAAGTGGAGCATTTCGTACCTCCAGCCAAAAGAGTGAGAACAGAGTGCACTGAAAACTTGGATCGAAAATTCAAACAAATAATGGAACTGCTGTTTGACTTAAAGCCTTCTTAAAAAATTTGTTGCTCCTTAGATCTGAACAAACCTGGCATTACCAGTGCCAACATTATCAAAAAAACGGCATTCTGGCACACAACAAGCACAGTAGCACCCATGTGTGTGTGTGTTGTGCGTGCACATGTGCACTTGTATATGTACATGCTCAAGACTGTGCATGCGTGCTTGTGAGCATGCGTGCGTGCGTGCATGTGTGTGTGCACGTCCGTACACGACTGCGTCTGAGAGTGTGTGTGTGTGTGTGTGTGTGTGTGTGTGTCCAGACAACGTGTTCTCTCTCATATGTAAAAAGAATTAAAGTTGGAAACTTACTTTCAAAATGGTGCAATCCAACACAAATCTGAGCATTGAGTGGTATAAAGTCCCATTTTTTTTTGGACGACCACAACTACAACCATGTGCTCAAAGACCTTTTGTCAATTATTTTACCTCTGCTGAATGTTGCTGATGCACAATGTCTTGCATTTATCTTCTCTCAATCAAGCAGGCAAAACGGTAACCACCCACTCTCACAATAAAGGTCACATGAGATTTGGTGACTTCAGTGTCGTCTTTAGCATACCCAAAATGTGACTGCGCTTCACAGATTCAACTGCCATTCTTTTTCTTCCGAGGTTTTTTCCTTCTTGAAATTTTTTGTCCCCTGCAGATTCTCATTTTAACATTTTGCTTAAATCTATGAATTCTTAGACAAAACTAGGAGTCCCACTAAAGCACTATGATCTAGAAATAAAAAGGACAAAAACATATTTTTTTTTTAAAATGTACAAAAAAAATAGAATGTGACAATGCCAGCTGGCAGCTCTTCAGTCAGCATTACCCTGGTAGGCAGCCCATTGTGTAAACGAGTGTGGGTTGTAAAGTACTCAGAGCCTGGTCTCTAGCCAAGGATAGGCGCTATACAAATATTCATCATAATAATAACAAGACATACATTAAAAAAGAAAAAAAAAAAAAAAATATGAGCAAACACTGGAGAATGGACAGTTAGCGTCCACCATTAGCAGTATATATAATTTCCTACATGGTCACCAGATTACAACAAAAAAGCTGGCATGTTACCAATTATGACTAAAAATAAATAAATGTTACAGAACAAACTTACAAAAAAACATGAGAGAAGAAGTTACTGTCGCAGAACTTCCAGAAGTCTGGTAAGCTAATGGAACTGGAACAGCCCTTGGCATCCCCATCCCCCCCATCCCACCAGAACAGCTCCATGACTAAACAATTTGTCATGAAAATGGAGCTCAGAACGGTGTCCTGTCCAAGACAGATGGGAAAGCACCACTAAATAACAGCACTGCAGCGTCTTCTCTGGTAAGTGGCCTAATGACGACCCGATACAAATGGCCTCCTGAGGACTGCTTGCACTAGTAGTGCACTATGGTGTGCCGAGTGTGGGCTGCATGTGGCAAAACTAGAATGAGCTATAGGAATGCCCTATGGAGGTGCTGGGGGCTCTTTCTTTATAATCCTGGCTTAGTATATTCCTCTCTTTTGTCCCTTCTTCACAGCCAATCACCTGCCCTTGTCCTAAAATAAGTATTATGACGTCAAGGTAAAATTAGGTAAGTACATGACGAAAATAATAATATTTGACGAGAGGGAGAGCAAGAACTAACGGCCGAGGCTTTGGTGTGCAGCTTAGTTTTATTTTGTTTAAATCGTCGTTTTCTCCGTAGTGATACTATGTGGAGAGGCTGACTTTCAAGTCAGTAGTGCGTCGATGGTCAATGTGTATGTGCGATACTTCTGATGACGGTACCAGTGAAATATGTGCCAGGAAATTTATTTGTAATTAAAATTGTTGTGAAGGCTGTGTCGCCGAGAAAGACTTAAAAACTCCTGCAAGAAAATTTATGTGCGCTAATTGTACCACCTCATATGTGTCGGTGGGCTGAGTTTATTGATGTGAACATTGTAATATCAATACACGGAGAAGTTAATTAAATTTTGTTTTAGATCAACTACACGTCGAATCGAAGGTTATTGTGTTCTATGGGACGTTGCTGAAAAAGTGTTCTACGGGGATTCAATATTGATGTGTGTGCCTTGTGAATCTGCGATTCTTCTTCAATGGGGTTACTGTGCTTTATGAATCTGTGGTTCTTCTTCTATGGATTGCTGTGCTTTGTGAATCTGCGGTTCTTCTGCTATGGATTACTGTGTCCTGTGAATCTGCGGTTCTTCTGATAGTTCGACGTGATTTATTGTGCTTGTTGTGTGGGACTCTGTTTCTTTTTCTTCATCGCTTGTGTTTGTGAACGGCTGTGTTTACCGTGTGGGGACCTTGGTTATCCTTCTTCGTCATATTTTAGTGCTGTGGACTGTGGCTTCGAGAATGCTGTGGAACCGAGTGCATTGACTGTATGTGTGAGACACTGTGGACGGCGCCGGCGAGATCTGTGAGTGATACCAAGATCTGTAATATGATATGCTGATATTGGATGATTGAAGTTCCTGTGTATTGATATCTTGATCTATATACTATGTAGTGATATGTATTGATTTGTACTAATTCACATGAATGTATATTTTGATGGTTCAGGCAGCATAATTATAAAGAAAAAAAAAATTAACTCGTGTGTTGCCTGGCTATCCATGTGCGTATGGTGTGGGTGTGTGTAGGGAATAATTATTACATGCATCCAAACTTTTGAGAGCGAGAGTCAGACAACAAAACACGCACCGCACACCATCCGTAACACTTTCATAGTGCCTGCCTCTCCTCATTCAGAGACCAAGCTGTAACTGTTTTGCAACCCACAGTCACGTCTACACCATGGGCTGCCTACCTGGGTAGAGCTGACAAAAGAGCTGCCTGCTGATGCTAATCATTTGTTTCCTGTGTCATTCAGTTACTAAATTAGTCATTTAGACTTTTGGTCATTCCTTCGATTTCGAGGAGAGTGAGATCTTATGTGTGTGTAAAATCTTGTCTGAGTGTTCACACACAGATTTCCGTTTGCACATCATTTGAAGGACTTTTCGGTAAATGCAGTCAGAACCAATGTAAACTCCAACAGAATACTCCCCTGCAGTAACTTTTTGAAAAAAACTCTGACCCGTTTTTGGTCGACTGGCAGTGAAAAATGGAGAGGAACTCTTGGTGCCTTCTTCATGGCGGCCTTCAATCAATCCCCGTGTTATGAATGACATAGATCGGCCTTCAATCAATCCCCGTGTTATGAATGACATAGATCGGCCTTCAATCAATCCCTGTGTTATGAATGACATAGATCGGCCTTCAATCAATCCCCGTGTTATGAACGACATAGATCGACCTTCAATCAATCCCCGTGTTATGAACGACATAGATCGGCCTTCAATCAATCCCCGTGTTATGAACGACATAGATCGGCCTTCAATCAATCCCCGTGTTATGAATGACATAGATCGGCCTTAAATCAATCCCCGTGTTATGTATTACACTCAACCAGAAGTGACCCATTCCTCAATCTCTTGACGCTCTTTGGCTTCCCGCTGAGGCCATCGATTCCCTTCGCAATTGCAAAAGGACTCAGGCCTGACAGAGGTCTATCCTGCACCACGCCGCTCATTCCGACACCCCGTCCACAGCCACCGCCCGGTCGGCCCCGCCGCAGCCCCGGCACCGGCAATCCACAGGGAACAGTCAATGTCAAGTCGTCAAGAGGCGACCCACCAGAGGAGACACTGCACTGCTGCCAAGTCACTTCGGTGGTGTTCAGTGGCGCCTGTTCTGATCTAACATACGCAGGACACCACCTACTAAGCCCCCTACTGACGACAATAATTGCTTAGTCGCGGAGCCGGGTGAGTGAGCTCTCCCTCCGGAGGCGCGCACCACGTCCGTCCAACGACAGCCCCCATGGACTCGCCGATACCGGTGACCCCGACGGAACCAAACAAGGCCACAGACGTGGAGAGGACATCGAAATTGAGGTCACCATGAGAGCAGGGCATGAAGGGCCACAGAACTGAGACTTTTTTTTTTTTTTAATGCTGATCGATGACAATGAGGATGATTAAGATGATGCTACGGATTTCCATTTCGGTCTGAGACTACATGACAGGGCTGTACTCTACGCTTCCTTTCATAATATATCCCGGCGTCAACCAGGCCCGAGAGATACAGGCACCTGCAGTGTTGGTCAGGAAATTTGAGCAACACTCTCAGAAACGCATCCATTAAGTGGATGAAACTCGACTGTGTGGTCCCAGTCTTCCCACTGAGTCCGCAGCAACTCAACTCTGGGTAGGAGCCGGTCGGGGCAGAAAAAACCCCATGACTTCTGATGGGATTCAAACCCACGACCTCCAATTCATCTCTCTCGATTCCCACCCGCCATTGAGTCCCAACAAGGGGGATGCCCTTTTTATATGGAATTCCAGTATATCAGGGCACCAGGACTTCAAAAGAGATATACACAGGCCTGAAAGCATCCCTGCCACAGAAAGCTCCCAAACCCGTTTGACCCGAGCCGCCGCCTTCTAGCCTGAGCTAGGGCATGCACGCGACCAGCCGCTTGATCGAAGTGGGCCACTTCGACCACCTGTCTAGAGGAAGTCCAGGCCAAAGAGGTGTGTTGACTTGATGCACCACAGTCACATCAGCGGTCCCTCAACCTCCTGGATCCTATTCTCCCCCATCACAGGACGCACCGCACTGCAAACACGGTTGGGCCTCCAGAAGACCACAGAGAAAAGAAGAGTGTGGGAAAGAAGACTTGAAGGTGAGATGAAGATAGAAAAGAGCCAAATAAGGAAGGCAGAAGATAAAAGGAAAAAGGTGGTTACTGTTAGTCTGGATCCTCACCCTTAGCCTATCTGACATGGGAGGCCCTACCAGGGGCAAGACAAAGTACAGGACAAGACACTGGTTAACATTGGTTAACAAAAGCTTATCATTAACTGCAAGGTAAAGTTACTCATATACTACTTACTTTCCACTGTAAAAAACATTCCAACTGGCATTCATGACCAAGCACACAGGTCACAGTGTGACCTGCCGACGGATACCTCAGAATCGGCTGGATGTTAACATCTGATAGCCACAAAACATCAACAGCAGAATTTTAGAAGTTGCATCCTTTGTGCCACAAGAACAATACTGCATCCTTTGTGCCACAAGAACAATACTGCATGCTAATTAAATAACTATGTGGACATGGATATTACACACACACACACAAATTTTAGAAGATTTACCACCTTGCATCTTTAATCATTACATTCAGAGATGAAGCTGGGATATTTTTTTTAATCAAACAAAGACAAAAAGTACAAAGAAATGCACATCTCTCATCCACTCCCTTATAACTATTTGAATTAATTTTACACAAATCTGAACCTTTTCCATTTTAAAGGTAAGATATTCACACCACCATATTTGCAAATATTTGAGACCATCATCATCATTTGCCAGAACATACTGTGCGTCAGTCAAAAGAAATCCCATTGCAAACCTGTGCATGCAAAACCCATGTTCTATCATACACTTGAACAAGTGTACAAAACATGCAATATAATTTGTTACGAACTCCACAACTTCATTAGATAAAAGTAAGCAGTTGTTACTGACAAAGATTGACAGGATACACAACTAGAGATCCAAATCAATAGGATACCACACTGGCCTGTAAGAAGCTCAAACAATTGGATTAGGATAAGCAAATACAAGTAACCCATGTACCGCTATTCTAAAGAGAAGCATGGCTTGTGTCACACACTTAGTCATCTTCGTCACTGAAAGAGATTAGTGACATTTTTATATAAAGCTGCCCTGCTTAAGTGTGAAAATTAATCTAAAATGAGTAAGAGACTTGCTGAGAATGTTCAGGGAGTCGGTGAAGGCTAACAAAGAACAGAAAGTACCAAAGACTAAACTGTTGAAAAATTATTTTGAAAATGAGCTAAGACTCGCTGAAGATGTGCAGAAAACCCTATACAGACTTGCTGAAGACGTGCAGGAAATCTTCAGATGACTGATGTCGATGTCTACAAAGCCGGCGGAGACTTGATGACAATATCCAGAAAGCCAGCACAGACCTGATGACAACATCCTAAGCTCAAGACTTGATGAAACACATCCAGAAAACCAGTAGAGACTTGACAACAATGTCCAGAAAGCTGTTAGACACTTGATGATGTGCAGAAAGCTGGTAGAGATTTCATGACAACGTCCAAGAAGTTGTCAGAGAGTTGACGATGTTCAGAAAGCTGGCAGAGACTTGATGACAATATCCCAGAAAATCACCAGAAATTGACAATGTTTAGAAATCAGCAGCCACTTCTTGAGAATAATCAGAAAAGCTTTAGTAGATGAAGTATCAATGACATACAGCAGAAGGCAAAGTGAATCAACAGACATATCACGTGTGAAAATCATTCAAATCATATTCAGGTTGACCATATTCAGGTTTCAGCTCTTATCTCCTGTTCTGAGAAAGGCTCGATTGCTTCAGGATGGTCTAGACATGCTAGTCTTATGTGGGATGATCACAACAGGCATATTCATGAGCAGACAGAGATTCACTTAAAAATCAGCTGTTAAGAGAGCTCACTTAAGTACTCAGTTTATATGCCCCCCCCCCCCACCCTCCAACCCCTACCCGAGGCAGATATGCTTCTGAGGTCACCACAGAGCTACTCCTTGTGTTCTTGCATTTCTAAACTATCCAGTCATATATTTCTATATCCAAAGACGCCTTTTCCTGACCATATGATCTTGAAACATGAAAATGCAAATGATTGATACATCTGAACGAACAATTCAAATGTACAGTACTGTGATCAAACTCTATCAACTAGATGCCTATAGATGGAGTCATGAACAGTAAATATATGGTGCTTATTACAAGTTTACCATTTTCAAAATATCAAATTTGCAAAATATTAGATATCCTTTTCTGTGCCTCAGCTATTGCTCTTTTTTTTTTTTTCTTTTTTTTCCCAAATGGTTACCCACAGTCAAGTACACGTACAATTTTCCTGTGAGCAGAATAAATTTGACTACCACCATACCTTATCTTTTCTAGTCACAAAGAAAAACCAACAATCAAGGCCTTAAAAGAAATGCACAAAATAACTCACCTGTGCCCGCCGCATTCACTGTAAAGTCCTTCTTGCCGCCTATAAGGATGTTTCCATCGATAGCATTGGTCAGGCCACAGGCATAGGACTGATCAGCCACTTCATCATCTTTTTCCAGATAGCTAAAATGCAGCGTCCCTGAAACATGCAAACACATCATGTTTACAACCCAGCCAGTAAATGTTTTCATCTTTGTAGGCCAGCTGACCACACAGAGCTTTTTCAAGGGCTGTCAAACCAGCACTAGCACATCGTGAGTAGGTCAGATCATGGGAAAAATCTGTACCTGAGAAACAACCCAACCATAAAAGCAGTTCATGACATGTAGCATCAACTACTGACATCTTACCGCATACAAAACCAGTCTGCTGTAAGAGCGCCAATTTTTATCCTACATTTTCAAAGAATTGTTAGAAAAATTAGGTCAAAGCATCCTATTACGATCACACACACACACACACACACACACAGAGTCGAAGGATCTAGACTTTTCAGGTAGGAAGGTCTGGTCAAGCCTCAGACTACACATCCATAGTCCAGTTTGGAATGGATCAGAGCCCTTTCAGCGCTTTCTGACAAGCAGGTTTTAAGAGCTGGATAGGACTTTTAAAGTTCAGTTTTTGATGAAAAATAACACCCAGAAATTTGGCTTCTTTCACTGCTGAAAT
Source organism: Conus betulinus (assembly GCA_016801955.1). Classification (NCBI taxonomy): domain Eukaryota; kingdom Metazoa; phylum Mollusca; class Gastropoda; order Neogastropoda; family Conidae; genus Conus; species Conus betulinus. The sequence continues at coordinate 524 of JADBJO010018166.1, read as the reverse complement.
GGTGTATTTGTCCAGACAAATTCAAGATCAACAAAGAACCAACAACAAGTGTTAAAATGGATGCATTGTATTTTGGTACTTGAAAAAGTTAACTCCTTTTTCCTCAGCCCACTGTCGAATCTTTTCCATGAAAAGTTGAGATCAATGCTGTACGCTGGCATAAGAGGCTTCAACTGCGTACAGTGCGACATCATCACAGAGAGGACTCGGAGCCCTGGTTTACTGAACTGACATTGTGTTAATTCTGATACTGAAGAGACCAGGAAAAAAATGCTCCCTTGAGGTACACCAAACTCCTGCCCATAGATGTGAGACCGAGTGATGCCAATATGGACTTAAAACTGCCTATCAGCCAGAAAGTTTTGAATAATGAATGAAAGGCAGAATGACCTCCAAAACAAAGTTTATGAAGATTCTTAAAAGTTCCAGATTCCCAAGAGGGTACCACATGCTTTTACCTGATAAAAAAAAAAGATAGCAACCACAATTGTTTTGAAGGTGTTGCAAATGGTGGTTTCCAGACA
>JADBJO010018165.1:32500-35925 GCA_016801955.1 Conus betulinus | reverse complement strand
AAATATTATTAACGAAAGAAAGTAAGAAATAGTCACTTCGCTGAGCGTGGCACTTCCTGCTATGAGAGAGAGAGAGAGAATAGAGATATAATAGAGAGAGAGAAGAGAGAGAGAGAGATGGTATAAGCTGGTTCCGGTCTTCAACAAAGGGAAGAGAGAAGAGAAAAATGAGATGGTGCCGCAATGAGAGGAATGGGCCAGCTGTAGCCGCAACCTTATATCTTAATCTATCACTAAACAATACCCTACACCAACCCCGTACCCCCCCCCCCCCCCCCCACCCCCACCAACACCCCCCACACCCCCCCACCCCTGTAAAATCACACCCCCCCAAATCACCTTCACTTTCACCACCACCATGTTTCTGTTTCTAATAGTCTGAGGAACATATCGGCTTTTTTTACTTTCTCTTTGTGTAGCCGAATTATGACGGATCATCACTGTCGTTTAAAAACGGCCATTGTTTCATTGGAGGAGGGGGGGGAGGGGAGGTCTTGAAGACCGTTGGGGGCGCCACAGAAGACTTTACAACCAGCTTCCTCACTCCTCCCGGTTCTCAGACGCTCTTAGGCAGTTGCTGAGTGTGAGGCCAGTCCCATGCACTGATGTTGTCCTCCCATCTCTTTCCTCTGTCCTCCTCCTCTCTTCTGCCTCCTCGCACTGTTCCCTGATGACTGGTTTTGGCAAGTCCTGTTGATCTTCATACATGACCATACCATCTCATTGTCCTTCTTTCACTGTGAACAACAGGTCTACGTATGGTCCAGTAACTTGCCTTACTCTGGTCTGGACCTCAAAGTTGGTAATGTGGTCTTTGTATGAGATGCCAAGGATCTTGCGGAAGCATCTCTTCTCTAATGCTTCATCGTCAAATGATAAATCAGAGGCAATATTATGTCACTTATCTAATGGACCGTGGACTATGCAGAACGTTGAATAAGTAATGTTTCCCAAAATAGATTCTGGATTCCCCAAAAGAGCACGGAGATCCTATGGACATCCTGTGAGGGTTCAGTCCTTTCTTAGCTTAGAACTTCATCGTTTCTGGCTCAACACTTGCGCTGTTCAGCTGATAGCATTTATCTGTAAAGGACACGAAGGCATCTTCTTTAGAATGGAAAACGCTTTTGAATGAGAGAAATCAGGTGCGCTAATCTTTGCCTTCCTGAGTAGAAATCTCAATTTTGTTGGAAGGAATAAATGGTTTTGATCTTTAAATTCTGTAACGATCTCTTGGTCATTTCAAATTCCCAAGACATCCGCCATTTTATGATACCATGTTACGATAGCACCATATTCACTTTACAATCCTAGTACTCTTGCCATGGAGTGTATGGGGAGTCAGAAAGAAGAGCTAGTACCTGTGATTTCCGGCAGCAACGTGCTCCCTTTTTTAGGATGAAGGGGCATCACTGGTTCTCCTCTGACACTCAGCTCTGACGACTGGCTCCAGGACCAAGAGAAAATGTGATTTGGACACGTCACACGACACAGCTCGCTGGCAAAGACAATCCTGCAAGAATTGTTGAAGGTGGGAGGCGTAGAGACAGGCAGAGAAAGAGCTGGTCGGAGAACGTGATGCAATGGGCCAGCCTCAGACTGCCAGAACTCCTGCGAGACAGGCCGCGATGGAGACGAAGATCGGCGGAGTCGTCCCTCATGCCCCCCGCTACGACCACGTAGGTCATGGAAATGAGAAAGATGCTAGTCATATTTCAGTCTTACAACCATCATGAATTATTGTAACGAATAGCTCAGTTGTGGAATAGCTCAGTTGGTAGAGCACCGGGCTCGTAATCTTGGTGATCCTGGGGTTGCGGGTTCGAATCTCCACCGGGCGGTTTCAGTACAGGGGGATTTTTTTTTTTTTTCCCTCGGAGTTAACATTGGTTCCGACTTCATTTCCCATACAGTCCTTCGAATGAGACTATAAAACCGAGGTTCCGTCTGTGAACGCACGCATAACAACATCTTGCACACTCCTAAAATGCCATCACCAAGTTTCGGAAGAGAAGGCCAGTTTTTTGGCCGTTGGTATGGATGTCACGTTACACACTAACATACATGCACCCTGCGTAAGAAATGGAAAAAATGAAGAAAGTTAGGAAACTGAGTAAACGCTATTGACGATATTGACTGGATGACACGGGAAACGACTGAATGAAGCACCAGCTGCAGCTCTTCAGGCGGCACTTCATGTCGCACTACCCAGGTAGGCAGCCCGTCGTGTAAAGAGTGTGGATTGTAAAGCGCTCAGAGCTTGCTCTCTCACCAAGGATCGGCGCTATAGAAGTATTCATAATAATAATAACGAACAAAACTGGGAGTTGCAGAATGTTCAGACAGCATTTGCAGTCTTTCACAACTGTTCTTATGTACAAATGACCATTTTCTATTTGTCAACAGTATCAGATAAATGCACTGGCACACCCCGAAAACACTTCATGGCGCACATACCCAATTATATCATGGCAAAACTAAGTTTAATCTTCCAATAACAGCTGCCTATGAAGATAAGCGATCTATAAATACAGCAAACATTTTGCGGCATAGGCAATATTCTTACTGAGATCAAGATTGCACACACACACACCACACACACACACACACACACCACACACACACACACACACACACACACACACACACACACACACACACACCACACGCGGGCATACCCAAAGACAGATACAGACACATACACAGACAGCCCAGCCACAGCCACAGCCACAGACACAGCCACAGACACACAGAGACACACAGACACACAGACACACACACACACACACACACACACACACACACACACACACACACACACACCACACACACACAAAAGATCATGAAAATAAAAGGACGGGGAAAGAACGCAGCACATGATAGAAGCACACTGAAATGAGGGTTTGTGTCCTGTGGAGGGCTATAGTGAAATCTGATGATCAAGAAAGGCAGATGTCTGCCCAACATTCCCTTGGCAGCTGAACCTTAATGGGCAATGATCTCGTTCTTCAACTCTCTCTCTCTCTGTCTCTCTCTCTCTCTCTCTGTCTCTGTCTCTCTCTGTCTGTCTGTCTGTCTGTCTGTCTGTCTGTCTCTCTCTCTCTCTCTCTCTCTCTCTCTCTCTCTCTCACCATAATAGTTACATCGTGCCTTGCCTAACAATGCCGAGCCGCAGGTGTTAAAAAAAGGACATGGCAATTTCCACATCAACCACCGTCCATTCTTCGCGTGGAGCCAGATTAAAGCAGAGTTCAAATACTCGTTATGGCCTTGTGGGTGTGCTGGTTTGAGAACGTTGCTGTTCTGTACGGTACGCAGAAGAGTACACAGAATATATGTGCAAATTTACAAGAATGTGTAATTAAGGGGGAACGCAAAAACCATATGGGGTGAGCAAAACTGTGAGCGTGTTTGGTGTGCATGCA
>JADBJO010018165.1:27500-30000 GCA_016801955.1 Conus betulinus | reverse complement strand
TTACAAAACTAGCAGCTTCTCTTCCAAAGGCTGCGCTGTTCAGGTCTTATGTCACGCATCACTCATTTGTCAGGCACCCAGAATCTGCCCGCCACTCTCTTTCCTCATGGCTGTGCGCCATCATGCCTCAGCTCTCCAGCCTTGGGTGGCATGTGTTCATCACATGTGAGTCAGAATAGGCAAACTGTTCCTCTTACTGACGCATTGGTTTGTCGTAATCCGTGCGCTAATGTTGATTTAACATGTGGGCAGCTATCAGTGCATCCACAGGAAATGACCCCACCCTGCCCTTCAAGTTATTCCTGTGGCTTTCACAGGATGACCACTCAACGCACACTGGGTGTCCCATGCTAAGCCTCTGTGCAGTTTAGTCGCAGAACTGGACTCAGTAACCGTGAACCCTTTTTTTTCTTCAAAGCGGAACAGACATACACACCTTCGTCCAAACACTTCTTGGGAATCTTCCAACGCTCCAACTTGCAATGGCCACAGGAGACGGATGGCGACTGGAAATCGACACTGAGATTTCTTTGAGAGAGGAGGGAATGGAGGGCAGGTGGTGAGGAGGGGTAGGAATTTAAGTGTGTGTGTGTGTGTGTGTGTGTGTGTGTGTGTGTGTGTGTGTGTGTGTGTGTGTGTGCAGAGACAGAGGGTGGGTGGTAACCAGGAGGAGGAGACAGACTGAAGGATAGAGTGAGTGGTATATTTTGTCCTCTCTTTCTTTCTTCTTCCTCTCGCTATCCCTGTTTGTCTTCTCTCTTCTTCTTCTTCTTCTTCTTTCTTCTTCTTCTTCTTCTTCTTCGTTGCCTCTCTCTTTCTTTCTATCTCTCTGCCTGTCTGCTCTGTCTCTGTTTTTCAGTCTGTAAGTGTGTCTCTCTGTCTGGCTGTCAGACAGACACAGTCAGCTCTTCTCTCTTTCTGTCTCTGTCTGTCTGTCTCTCTCTCTGTCTGTCTGTTTGTATGTCTCTTTCTCTCGTTTTCTGTCTGTCTCTCTTTTCTCCCCCACACGATGAAGACAGCGGCGGCGTGGACAATACTATGGAGATCAATGTCGCTCTTCAGATGGGCACGGCACGACAGGGCGGTAGTCTGCACGCCTCTTTTTCTGTAGAAGATAACGTGACGTCAGCAGGAGTCTGAGAGACAGACTCTTGTGGTGATGCTCAGGAAATGAGAGCCACTCTCTTGAGACGTTGTGGTGGGATGGGTTGTTTTGCACTCGATCTCGTGATCTCAGTGTCCAGTTGTCACAGCCTGTCTCTGAGTTGTGGCAAAAAGGGGCGAGCGCCGGAATTCTGTCACGTCACCGGGCTGCTGTTTTGTGGCGATCCATTTGCCATGTTGAGCAACGAGCGCTTGCTCCACAGTACATTAGCTACAGAATTGATCTGGTGTCAACATTCTAATGTTCATTTTGAAATAGGACATTTCTTTTTACTATCGTGGATGAAAAAAACCCTTAAAGTTTCGAAAGTTCGAACTCCGAGTTTTGTTGACTGGATTTTGTATGAACATTTCTTTTAAACGGTTAAGTTTGTGGTTTTCTCCTCAGTGCAACTTGACTTTCTCGACATTTTTCTTTGGAGTCAAAAAGAAGCACAGGACCGTATCAGTACCCTGCCAACAGACTTAATGTAGGCAGTTCCTTACAGGTGTGCCCACGTTAGTCGGGTGGCCCTTGCCTCAACGCCAGACCGATCTTCTCCAGGTCTGCTTCAGCCCCTCATCTTGTCTCTTGCCCTGTGCCGTCCAGTCCGCAGTCTTCCATGTGACGTTGTCAGCTGGTTTGCATGGGTGTGTACATCCCCCCCCCCCTTTTTTTTGTGCCTTTCATGTCTTGGCTGATGGGATTCTATTTGTTTCCCACAAATTAGCGTTAGAGGGCTTCTCTGGCACCCGATGTGCTCGATGTGACCTAGGCATCTGTTAACGATGGTCTGGAGCCAACTGGTGATCTGTTGGCCACACTACATCTCTCAGATCCATGCAGCGTTGTGTGAGATTCAAACCATAAACCCGAAGTTTCTCTCGCTTCCTTGACTACAGTGGAATTCACTGAGCGACCTGTTCGCAATTTATCAGAGTGGTCTGTGCCAACGTCATAGAATTAGTTAAAAAACACAAACAACAACAAAAACAAACACAAAAAGAAGAAAAAAAAAACATTGTCTTCTTCCCTCCCCCTTTTGGTTCGATAACACCTACCCACCCCCTCCCTCATCCTCACTATCCACCCCCCCAACACACACGCACACGCATACACGCGCACACGCGCGCGCGCACGCGCACACACACACACACACACACACACACACACATACACACACGCGCGCGCGCGCGCGCACGCACACGTACGCACGCACGCACGCACGCACGCACACACACACACACACACACACACACACACACACATCCCCCAAGACCCCCTGGCCTGGTCTATCGATTGTCCAAAAGACATCGACTTCTACTGATCAGTGCGGAAACAGCCAAACTTTGAACA
>JADBJO010018165.1:0-17500 GCA_016801955.1 Conus betulinus | reverse complement strand
TAAGGATTCCTCCGTTATTACATAAGTGACTTGGGAAAGATTCTTTTTGAAAAATGGAGGGGAAGGGGAAGAAAGTAAAAAAAAAAAAAGCAATGGAAAAGCAGGGCGTTAGATTATACATCCTTCGCTAGCCGCACATGGAGACCATGGAAACCCACCCCGGAAACAAGACCATTCGTCGACCTGTGATCCCTGATTCGTACTCATCGGTGACACACGGTTGATTGTGTCTGTGTTTTCTCGGCAGCAAATGGAGACGTACTACTGTCGTTCTGTGTGGTATTGCCATTGTCAAGGTTCAAAACATGAATCAGCAGCACTCCAATACAACCTCTGAAGGATGAACAGAAAACATGATAATAAAAAGCTGCAACGAAAGAAAATGCGACGATAAGAGAGAATGATCTTGTTAACGGTATGAAATGTCGGGGGTAGTTTGGAGCCTATGTCTGGGTAGCCATCTTGGGAAACAAATGAGGTCAAAAGGTGTCCACAGTGAGACTGGTCAAGTCTACTGGTTAAAACCCAAGCATTGTCAGTCGCAAAAGTGCTGTCCGCAGCCAGAGATCGTGCAGAACAGCCTGTACCTGGATCTGATAAGACATGCAACCTCCACTAATTGACCAAACAACAAACACATGAAGCAATAATTAGTAGTCGGGGGGGAGAGCCGGTGCAGACCAGCAACCCGTCTGTCGTAGAACTGGCAAAGATTCAAAAGAAGACAAAATGGAGGGGGGTGGGAAAGAAAATCAGGTATTTAGGACGTTAAATTAGAAATATACCACCCTTCACTTGCAGCATATAGGAATCATTGACATCCGAACACAGAGCCGTTCCTATCACCTGCTCAGAGGCCTTTGCTCATTCAGACTCCTCTGTGAGACACGGCCGATTGTGCCAGCGCTCCCTTGGCATTGAATGGAGATGTACTATACTACTGTCTCTGATTCTGCGCCATCCTCACCATCGAGGGTTCAGAAACAGAATCCTGTGGCACTCCAAAGCAGTGCGTGAAGGGTAGAAACAGAATCCTGTGGCACTCCAAACCAGTCAGTGAAGGGTAGAAACAGAATCCTGTGGCACTCCCAAAGCTGTTAGTGGAGGGTAGAAACAGAATCCTGTGGCACTCCAAACCAGTCAGTGAAGGGTAGAAACAGAATCCTGTGGCACTCCAAATCAGTCAGTGAAGGGTAAAACAGAATCCTGTGGCACTTTAAACCAGTCAGTGAAGGGTAGAAACAGAATCCTGTGGCACTCCAAACCAGTCAGTGAAGGGTAGAAACAGAATCCTGTGGCACTCCAAAGCAGTCAGCGAAGGCCAGGGTAGTAGAATCATGATTTAAAGAATATTTAAGGTAGAGGGAAGTCTTTGAGCCTATGTTAAAGGTTCCCACTTCATAATGTAAGGAAGGTCAACAGTCAGACTGGGCGGGCTGTAGTGTTTCATGAACTAAGCGTTGTCTGCCATACAAAGGCACACGACAGCTTAGGATTGTGCAGAGAGACCTGTGTTGGGCAATAAGTGAAAAAATGAAAAAAAGAAAGGAGGGTAGGAGGGGGAGGAGGACACACACACACACACACACACACACACACACACACACACACACACACATCACACAATCAAACAGGCACGCACAAACATTGACATACACACACATACACACACACACACACACACACACACACACACACACACACACACACACACACACTCACTCACACAAACAGGCACACACACACACACACACACACACACACACACACACACACACACACACACACACACACACACACACTCACACACAGACACACACACACACACTCATTCACACAGACACACAGACACAGACACAGACACACACACACACACACACACACACACACATACATACACGCAGACACGCGCGCGCTAATGTGTGTGTGTGTGTGTGTGTGTGTGTGTGTGTGTGTGTGTGTGTGTGTGTGTGTGTGCATGCACACGCAGAAACACAAATCTGTATTTTGCAAACCATTCGTATTTCTTTGAACACACCTCCGTGCTTTGTCCTACCTTCTGCACCACATGTTTCGCTCCCCTGTACAGTCATCCTTTTCTTGTCCTACTGACTTGTATAAAAATGTGTGTGTGTGTGTGTGTGTGTGTGTGTGTGTGTGTGTGTGTGTGTGTGCGTGCCTGCGTACGCGCGCGCAGGTATTTGGAGATATCAATATTTTGGATATATATGACAGAATTCATCCAGTGTGGACTCTAGCGTATTTTCTCTTCTTTTTTCTTCATTTTTGGCCTCTGTTCTCTGAGCGTTGTCTAGTCTTTCGGCAAAATTTAACATCGCCACAATCGCACGGTAAACAGATGAATTTTCATTCCTCTCTCTCTCTCTCTCTCTCGCTCGCTCGCTCTCTCTCGCTCTCTCTCGAAAGGCGGATGGGGCGACGGTGGAAGGCGGTGGGAGTGAGGGCGGGAGAGAGAGAGTGGGGTGTTAAGTAATGAGAATTGCCTGCTGAATCGTGGCTGGATCGTCTGCTAAGAAATGGCTGACTATATATCATAAGAGTATGGTTTGAACTCTTTGAACAACGATAGCTATTATATGCATTTTGATTATTTTCCGACGGTTGCTTTGAACGATTAAAGTTTGAATTCTAGGGTTCCGACCATTAAGAGACTCCTCTGGTCAACGGGCAACCTAGACAAATGTGTGCGAGTCAAGTGTCAACAAGACCCACGCCAGGCGCATAAATTGGGGAAAAAAATACAATTAAAGTTAAAATCAAATGAAGGAATGTACCACCTGATACATGGTAAGCGACAAGGTTATAGTAATTCATCCATGGGGCTGCTAAATCCAACGAATATAATCAATACAAGTCCAACACCACATGAACACGACCACAGAAGAACACACACGGAGTGTCAAAGGTTAGCATGGTAGCTATTGTGATAGACCCAAGCTTCGGGGTTTACCTTTGCATTGAAGAGGGCGATAGGCTATTTTTGCGCATGCGTAAATGAAGCAAACAAAAAGATGTTAAAATAGTACGGCTTTCCGGAGAATTATACCACGTAGGGAAGAAAGGCCTTTACTGTATATGTGAACGATATTACGATGAGGGAAATGGAATAGAAACATGTGTGTTTGTATGCTAGTATCAACAGTATTAATATTATGAGTTTTAAAAACAATAATACTATTTATACCTACTTTACGCTATAAGGAAGAACGTACTAAGAAGTATTAATGTATAATTAAGATAGAATGCTGCATGTACATACTGTCATGGAAGAATGTTTGGTTGCAGTCATGGTAAATTTTGTTCTAATTATATAAAATGGATTGACTTTTTGTTGCGTACTGATGTGAATAGGCTGATGGCCTCCAGGCGGGCGTGCATATGTCTTGTATTGAGAAATGTGCAGGGCAAGTGACTGTGAGTCTGGTATTAGGAGTGAGAACACCTCTCTTTTCCTGCGCTGATCAGTGACATTGCAATGGGACTATGAGAGAAAAAACATAAGGATGGCACGTCATTACGGGAAATGTCCTGTCTGACCTTTTGTCTTAGAAGACAACAAGGCAAACAAATCTGGCCAGTTAGAAGACAAGGCGAACAGATCTGGCCAAGCTGGACACATCTGTTGATTTCTAGCACAGAGAGAAAAATGACAACGGAAGACAAATCTCTACACAATCTAATCTCCGATTGAAGTTCTTCCGATTAAAAATCACTTTATATTCAGTACTAAAAAAAGTCTTCGAACACTTGAGGGTTAGAGAGAAAAATATCTTTTCTGATGAGGTGGCCCATGGGTGCTTCTCAAAGCGCCACAAATAATCACATTGTGTGACTTGCAATTGGAATGTTCAGAATATCCACTCTGCTGCTGCCTGCGTTAACTTAAGAAAATAAAACAAGGCAAAACAACAACAACAAAAAACACAGTTACCTAAACATGTGGAGGGAATAAGAGCAGTATCTTCGTTTTTCGCTGGTCGGGGTTCATTACACACAGTGAAGGCAGTCATCACTTCCGGTGTGCTCACTAATTGGTCATCTGTCCTCAACACTTCGCAACTGGCGGTATGAAATTAGCAACTGGTGGTATGGAATTAGCAACTGGTGGTATGGAATTAGCAACTGGTGGTATGGAATTAGCAGCTGTGGAATTAGCAACTGGTGGTATGGAATTAGCAACTGGTGGTATGGAATTAGCAACTGGTGGTATGGAAGTAGCAACTGGTGGTATGGAATTAGCAGCTGTGGAATTAGCAACTGGCAGTATGGAATTAGCAACTGGTGGTATGGAATTAGCAACTGGTGGTATGGAAGTAGCAACTGGTGGTATGGAATTAGCAACTGTGGAATTAGCAACTGGCGGTATGGAATTAGCAACTGGTGGTATGGAATTAGCAACTGGTGGTATGGAATTAGCAGCTGTGGAATTAGCAACTGGCGGTATGGAATTAGCAACTGGTGGTATGGAATTAGCAACTGGTGGTATGGAAGTAGCAACTGGTGGTATGGAATTAGCAACTGGTGGTATGGAATTAGCAACTGGCGGTATGGAATTAGCAACTGGTGGTATGGAATTAGCAGCTGTGGAATTAGCAACTGGTGGTATGGAATTAGCAACTGGTGGTATGGAATTAGCAACTGGTGGTATGGGAGTAGCAAATGGTGGTATGGAATTGTCTATCTGAAGCGCACACAGGGTGGTTGACGTGCAGGCTTAGGCAACACTCAGGCAGTACAGATCGATCTCACTGAACAGCGATCAACACAAACTTGGCATGCATGGCTACCTGGAGGAGAGGGGAGGAGGGGGATATCAGCCAGCTGAACAAGTATCTTCACCTGGAAGTATGCAGTGAGATTTTTTGTCCCATCTACTGTGCCAGATCAGCAGTGCACCCACGCTGCTCATTTTGACAGCCCGGCCACAGCCCGGGCCCAACCCGCTGCAGGCCCGGCACTGGCAATCCACAGGGAGCAGTCAATGTCAAGTCGTTAAGAGGCAACCCACCAGAGGAGATACTGCACGGAACTGCTGCCGAATCACTTCAGTGGTGTTCAGTGGCGCCTGTTCTGATCCAACATTCTCAGGACATCACCTACTAAGCCCCCCTACCGACGGCAATGGAGCCGGCGTGAATGAGCTCTCCCTCCAGTGGGCGCCACCACGTCCGTCCAGCGACAGCCCCAGGGACTCGCCGACAGTATTCAGTGATTTGTGCGAGTAGACAAGACTCCCACAGAGAAGTGTGGATGGAAAGCAAGGCGAGATAATCCAGACACTCGACTTCTCCAACTTTTCTCTTTGCCGCTTTTCCAGAAATATATTTCCACCGCCATCAACTTCTTCATCAACAGGGGAATACCGACGGCTGTTCCCACCAATGGCTGGGAAGTTTACAGAGTTCGGAGACTCAGTAAGTTGCCCGATGTGTTTATTGCTATTCACAAATGACAGGTGCATAACAAAGAAGCAGTGTTAAGCATACTAGTTTCTATTTCATCTAATGTTTCAGTTGAAAATCCACTCCATCGTTGACACAAGCAAGACAAATGTTGTCTTTAAAGACTAGGGGTTCAAATGTGTGTGTGTGTGTGTGTGTGTGTGTGTGTGTGTGTGTGTGTGTATATCACGTTTAACCATAACCCCCTCCCCCTAGGCACCAAAAATAACCCTGTTCTCTGATTGGCAGGAGGACCCATCAGAATCTGTCTCAAAACTTGTGATTGATATGAAACCTTCCGATCAGAAGACGTTACTTTTTATAGTACAGGAAAGAAAATAGCCAATGGCTACGCAGCTAGTATCGATTTCCTTTTAGACCCTTTAACTTTTAATGAACGACATTTCATCATGTCTGTGTTGGAGATGAAGCGGCTTATGAACAGAAACAATCGAAGATTAATGTGTTTTAAGCTTTGTGTCTTTTTTTAAATGTCTTCGTCTCTTGGATTTAATCCAAGGGCTTTCAAGCGGTTGCTACGCTTATGTAATCAACATAGAGTGAACTTTCAGCACTCCTCCGCTTTGTTTACTGCGAGCCTTCCACTCAGCCTACGTTCCCACTGTGTCGGCGTGCAGATCATGAATGCTAGCATGGCTTGACTCAGCGAAGGCGGGAGGTTTTCCTTCTCCTCTTCTCGCACTGAACAGAAATGCCCCCTCCCCCTTTTTTTTTTTTTCATCGCCTTAATGTAATGTGGAAATGGGGCGGCAGGGGTGCCATTACGGGAGACAAGCTGGGTGTTGTTGTCTCCTTCCTTGGATTTTCCTCCCGTGGCATTTTCTGGAATGAGCTCCCTTGATTCAGAACGTGAATTCATGTGGTGTGGTGGTGGGAATGGAAGGGAGATGTCTGTGTGTGTGTGTGGGGGGGGGGGGGGGGGGGGGGGGGGGGGGGGGAGAGATGTAGTGGGTGACAGCGATAATGCTGGGGAGGGTGTAGAGGTGATGGTAGTGGTGATGTATGTGTGTGCGTACGAGTGTGTGTGTGTGTGTGTGGTGTGTGTGTGTGTGTGTGTGTGTGTGTGTGTGTGTGTGTGCGCGCGCGAGCGTGCGTGCGTACGTGCGCGCGCGCGTGCCGCGCGCGCATTTGTGTGTGTGTGTGTGTGTGTGTGTGTGTGTGTGTGTGTGTGTGTGTGTGTGTGTGTGTGTGTGTTTGCAGTTTTACGTCTGTGGTGTTGCTGACGCAGAGATCTGGTGTGCATGAGACCAGCCGTTCATGCTCATGATGATGATAGCCTGGAGGAGTTATCTTTCGTGGGGGAATGAGTCTATTCAAAGAGGGCTGAGAAGCAATGTGTGCATGCGCATGTGTGGGTACGTGCGCGCGCGAGCGCGCGCGCGCGCGTGTGTGTGTGCGAATGTGCGTGCGCGCGTGCGTATGTGTGTGTGTGTGTGTGTGTGTGTGTGGTGTGTGTGTGTGTGTGTTGTGCGCGCGCGCGCGCGCGCGCGCGAATGTGCGCGCGCGAATGTGCGCGCGCGCGTGTATGTGTGTGTGTGTGTGTGTGTGTGTGTGTGTGTGTGTGTGTGTGTGTGCGTGCGTGCGTGCGTGCGTGCGTGTGTGTGTGTGTGTGTGTGTGTGTGTGTGTGTGTGTGTGTGTGTGTGTGTGTGTGTGTGTGTGTGTGTGGTAGCGCCATAAAAAACAAATCCTATAGTATATCCCCTCCTTCTCATTTCTTAGAGAGAGAGAGAGAGAGAGAGAGAGAGAGAGAGAGAGAGAGAGAGAGAGAGAGAGAGAGAGACAGACAGACAGACAGACAGACAGACAGACAGACAGACAGACAGACAGACAGACAGACAGACAGACGGATTGGCACTGATCCTGAATATGTTTGTTTTCTATAGCTTCACATGTGAAAGGAGTTACATTGATGTTTTAACATCTCGTGTCCCATGGCTGGACAAAAACACATTCATAGTGTTTGAATTATACACACCAATCTGAGACAAAATCTAGCTATTTGTGACTCGTCACATTTTAGTTCACCCACTCCATGACACTCTGGAATTCCTGTTAGGGCACCTCGCAACAACACTGCGCCATTGTGCGGGTTATTGTGACAGTGCTAACACAGATGTACCCAAATACCTGGTTTTATTGGCTAGAATGAACATTTCTTATGATCCACGACATAGTGAATGAAGACATTTTAAAAGAGCCTTATTTGAACCCAAAAACACTCCTGCATTTTTTTCCCCCAGCCTGATGTCTGCAGGAAAATGGTGAATCATGATTTCAGGATTGACGGTTTGGAAGTCGTTAACAAAGGACAATGACGTCAGACACTTCTATTTAAAGATATCAAGAGGATGGGGGATGGGAGTGGGATGGTAATGGTAAATGGCACATGCTTAAGTTTTATTCATTATAAACACAGTATGTGCTCAGCACGAAAGCCTGTTGGATATAAATAGATACAGCAAGCACCACCAACATCATCATCACCACCACCACCACACCACCACCCAAAAAACCCCAACTATGTTTATAACAAATGTAAAAGAAAACTTACAACTCCCCAAAAACAAACAAACAAACAAAAACAAAAAACAAAAAAGTATAAAACATCAGGGCCTCCTGTCTTTTTAATTTGTTTTTCTCTTTCGTTCGGCGGCAGAGTAATTTTTCTGTAATATTTTATTTCAGTTTCCGCCTACAGTCACCTCACTTCAAAACTAAGCTATGTATATAACATTGCATGGAAAATGAATTAGCCTAAAGTCGCAGTAAAAAAAAAAAACAAAAAAAAGGCGCCATAAAACAAAATGAACTAGACCAGGCAACATGAAAGCGAAAATAGAAATACGGAGACGCCAAAGGAAGGAACAAACAAATTACAAAACAGATACAACGCGTTTCGACCAACTGGGCCATCCCTTCGCTGAGCAGATCAGTCCTTCTACTTTTGCTCTTCGATTCAACGCCCATCTCGTGCCTAACTTAAGGAGATAAGTGATTGCTCGTTCTTCGTTCTCATGGTTCTGAATGTTTTTATCTTATCTTGTCTAAATGAAAGAAGGCCCTAAAGGTCGAAACGCGGCGTATTTTGTCTTGTAATTTGCCCGTGTTAAGTGGCAGATTTACTTTAATTTCCTTTTGGAACTTGTTTTTTTTTTTTTTTTTTTTTTAAATTCCTCCGGCTGTCATCTTAGTTTGAAGTCATTTTGCTTTCAGGCAAATTAAGCATCTGCCACTCCTAGTGGCAAATCACGAAGAAAAGTCACAGACACAGACAGAGGTGGTGATGTCAGCCCATTTTCGTGGCAGCGTGACAAACAGGGTGCACACGGTGTACCCTCATTACAGGTGCACGCTGTACCCTCATTACAGGGTGCACGCTGTACCCTCATTACAGGGTGCACACAGTACCCTCATTACAGGCTGCACACTGTACCCTCATTACAGGCTGCACACACTGTACCCTCATTACAGGGTGCACACTGTACCCTCATTACAGAATGTACACTGTACCCTCATTACGAGTGCACGCTGTACCCTCATTACAGGCTGCACACTGTACCCTCATTACAGGGTGCACACTGTACCCTCATTACAGAGTGCACGCTGTACCCTCATTACAGGGCTGCACACTGTACCCTCATTACAGAGTGCACACTGTACCTCATTACAGGGTGCACACGGTACCCTCATTACAGGCTGCACACTGTGACCTCATTACAGGGTGCACACGGTACCCTCATTACAGGGTGCACACTGTACCCTCATTACAGGGTACACACACGGTACCCTCATTACAGGGTGCACACTGTACCCTCATTACAGGGTGCACACTGTGTACCCTCATTACAGGATGCACACGGTACCCTCATTACAGGGTGCACACTGTACCTTCATTACAGGGTGCACACTGTACCCTTATTACAGGCAGCACACTGTACCCTCATTACAGAGTGCACACGGTACCCTCATTACAGGGCAGCACACTGTACCCTCATTACAGAGTGCACACGGTACCCTCATTACAGACTGTGCACACGGTACCCTCATTACAGAGTGCACACTGTACCCTCATTACAGAGTGCACACTGTACCCTCATTACAGGGTGCACACTGTACCCTCATTACAGGGCACACACTGTACCTTCATAAAAGGGTGCAGCTGTACACTCGTTACAGGATGCACACTGTACCCTCATTACAGAGTGCACACGGTACCCTCATTACAGGGTGCACACTGTACCCTCATTACAGGGTGCACACGGTACCCTCATTACAGGGTGCACACTGTATCCTCATTACAGAGTGCACACACTGTACCCTCATTACAGGGTGCACACTGTACCCTCATTACAGGGTGCATGCTGTACCCTCATTACAGGGTGCACGCTGTACCCTCATTACAGGGTGCACACGGTACCCTCATTACAGGGTGCACACGGTACCCTCATTACAGGGTGCACACGGTACCCTCATTACAGGATGCACACGGTACCCTCATTACAGGGTGCACACGGTACCCCCTCATTACAGGGTGCACGCTGTACCCCTCATTACAGGGTGCACACGGTACCTTCATTACAGGGTGCACACTGTACCCTTATTACAGGCAGCACGCTGTACCCTCATTACAGGGTGCACACTGTACCCTCATTACAGGGTGCACACTGTACCCTCATTACAGGGTGCACACTGTACCTTCATTACAGGGTGCACACTGTACCCTTATTACAGGCAGCACACTGTACCCTCATTACAGGGTGCACACGGTACCCTCATTACAGGGTGCACACTGTACCCTCATTACAGGGAGCACACGGTACCCTCATTACAGGGTGCACACTGTATCCTCATTACAGGGTGCACGCTGTACCCCTCATTACAGGGTGTGCACACGGTACCCTCATTACAGGGTGCACACTGTACCTTCATTACAGGGTGCACACTGTACCCTCATTACAGGGTGCACACTGTACCCTCATTACAGGGTGCACACTGTATCCTCATTACAGAGTGCACACGGTACCCTCATTACAGGGTGCACGCTGTACCCTCATTACAGGGTGCACACGGTACCCTCATTACAGGGTGCACACTGTATCCTCATTACAGAGTGCACACTGTACCCTCATTACAGGGTGCACACTGTACCCTCATTACAGGGTGCACACGGTACCCTCATTACAGGGTGCACACTGTATTCTCATTACAGAGTGTACACGGTACCCTCATTACAGGGTGCACGCTGTACCCTCATTACAGGGTGCACACGGTACCCTCATTACAGGGTGCACGCTGTACCCTCATTACAGGGTGCACACGGTACCCTCATTACAGAGTGCACACGGTACCCTCATTACAGGGTGCACACGGTACCCTCATTACAGGATGCACACGGTACCCTCATTACATGGTGCACACGGTACCCTCATTACAGGCTGCACGCTGTACCTTCATTACAGGGTGCACACTGTACCTTCATTACAGGGTGCACACTGTACCCTCATTACAGGATGCACACGGTACCCTCATTACAGGCTGCACACTGTACCCTCATTACAGGGTGCACGCTGTACCCTCATTACAGAATGTACACTGTACCCTCATTACAGAGTGCACGCTGTACCCTCATTACAGGCTGCACACTGTACCCCTCATTACAGGGTGCACACTGTACCCTCATTACAGAGTGCACGCTGTACCCTCATTACAGGCTGCACACTGTACCCTCATTACAGAGTGCACACTGTACCTCATTACAGGGTGCACACGGTACCCTCATTACAGGCTGCACACTGTGACCTCATTACAGGGTGCACACGGTACCCTCATTACAGGGTGTGCACACTGTACCCTCATTACAGGGTACACACGGTACCCTCATTACAGGGTGCACACTGTACCCTCATTACAGGGTGCACACTGTACCCTCATTACAGGATGCACACGGTACCCTCATTACAGGGTGCACACTGTACCTTCATTACAGGGTGCACACTGTACCCTTATTACAGGCAGCACACTGTACCCTCATTACAGAGTGCACACGGTACCCTCATTACAGGCAGCACACTGTACCCTCATTACAGAGTGCACACGGTACCCTCATACAGAGTGCACACGGTACCCTCATTACAGAGTGCACACTGTACCCTCATTACAGAGTGCACACACTGTACCCTCATTACAGGGTGCACACTGTACCCTCATTACAGGGCACACACTGTACCTTCATAAAAGGTTGCAGCTGTACACTCGTTACAGGATGCACACTGTACCCTCATTACAGAGTGCACACGGTACCCCTCATTACAGGGTGCACACTGTACCCTCATTACAGGGTGCACACGGTACCCTCATTACAGGGTGCACACTGTATCCTCATTACAGAGTGCACACTGTACCCTCATTACAGGGTGCACACTGTACCCTCATTACAGGGTGCATGCTGTACCCTCATTACAGGGTGCACGCTGTACCCTCATTACAGGGTGCACACGGTACCTCATTACAGGGTGCACACGGTACCCTCATTACAGGGTGCACACGGTACCCTCATTACAGGATGCACACGGTACCCTCATTACAGGGTGCACACGGTACCCTCATTACAGGTGCACGCTGTACCCTCATTACAGGGTGCACACGGTACCTTCATTACAGGGTGCACACTGTACCCTTATTACAGGCAGCACGCTGTACCCTCATTACAGGGTGCACACTGTACCCTCATTACAGGGTGCACACTGTACCCTCATTACAGGGTGCACACTGTACCTTCATTACAGGGTGCACACTGTACCCTTATTACAGGCAGCACACTGTACCCTCATTACAGGGTGCACACGGTACCCTCATTACAGGGTGCACACTGTACCCTCATTACAGGGAGCACACGGTACCCTCATTACAGGGTGCACACTGTATCCTCATTACAGGGTGCACGCTGTACCCTCATTACAGGGTGCACACGGTACCCTCATTACAGGGTGCACACTGTACCTTCATTACAGGGTGCACACTGTACCCTCATTACAGGGTGCACACTGTACCCTCAATACAGGGTGCACACTGTATCCTCATTACAGAGTGCACACGGTACCCTCATTACAGGGGTGCACGCTGTACCCTCATTACAGGGTGCACACGGTACCCTCATTACAGGGTGCACACTGTATCCTCATTACAGAGTGCACACTGTACCCTCATTACAGGGTGCACACTGTACCCTCATTACAGGGTGCACACGGTACCCTCATTACAGGGTGCACACTGTATTCTCATTACAGAGTGTACACGGTACCCTCATTACAGGGTGCACGCTGTACCCTCATTACAGGGTGCACACGGTACCCTCATTACAGGGTGCACGCTGTACCCTCATTACAGGGTGCACACGGTACCCTCATTACAGGGTGCACACGGTACCCTCATTACAGGGTGCACACGGTACCCTCATTACAGGATGCACACGGTACCCTCATTACATGGTGCACACGGTACCCTCATTACAGGCTGCACGCTGTACCTTCATTACAGGGTGCACACTGTACCTTCATTACAGGGTGCACACTGTACCCTCATTACAGGATGCACACGGTACCCTCATTACAGGGTGCACACGGTACCCTCATACAGGGTGCACACGGTACCCTCATTACAGGGTGCACACGGTACCCTCATTACAGGGTGCACGCTGTACCCTCATTACAGGGTGCACACGGTACCTTCATTACAGGGTGCACACTGTACCCTCATACAGGGTGCACACGGTACCCTCATTACAGGGTGCACACTGTATCCTCATTACAGAGTGCACACTGTACCCTCATTACAGAGTGCACACTGTACCCTCATTACAGGGTGCACGCTGTACCCTCATTACAGGTGTATGTGTGTGTGTGTGTGTGTGTGTGTGTGTGTGTGTGTGTGTGTGTGTGTTGCATGTTGTGTGTGTGTGTGTGTGTGTGTGTGTGTGTGTGTGTGTGTGTGTGTGTGTGTGTGTGTGTAAGTGTGTGTGTGTTGCGTGTGTGTGTGTGTGTGTGTGTGTGTGTGTGTGAGAGAGAGAGAGAGAGAGAGAGAGAGAGAGAGAGAGAGAGAGAGAGGGAGAGAGAGAGAGAGAGCATGGGGTCGGGTGTGTGGAGAAAGACAGGCTCAAATCTGCGTGTTCCTGGTATTTGTTTCTGTTTCCTTCCATGGGTTCCTGCAGGGCAACTCCAACCAAAAGCATTTAATGTGGCATGCAACAAGATACACATGCCATGTGTTCTAATTGAGCTGTTTGCAGCTGTCACTTTCATCCCATTACTTTGAGATGATTGGAAAGGTGGGGCTGAGAGAGAAGGAGGGGGGGGGGGGGGGGGGGGGGGGGTGCGATTGGGGTGGTGAGAGGGGGACGGTGGAAGGGGCGTTATCGAGAATGTTTAGGGGGTGGTGGCGGGTTACAGAATCGACACGAGAGTACGAATGTAAGAGAGTAATGGCATTTTATACTAGTTGTCACATTTTAACGGAAGAAAGATTTTTAACGAAGTGTCTGGTGTGTTTTTAAAAGGTGTGTTCTGAAGGGTTGTGTAAATGATTTTTTTTTTAATGACTTGTGATTTGACTTCAACACGGTGACAGCCCTGATGTGGCCCTTTGCGGTCGGCTGGGCTATAAGCAACATTACCTACTTTAGTTGTCACATTGTGTCGCTACCCTTCTTTTTCTTTTCTTATTTTTCTGTATGAGTATATCTAAGGGATGTTTTAATGCAGGACCTCTCCCCTCTGTCTGTCTGCCTGTCTGTCTGTCTGTCTTTCTGTCTGTCTAAAGTCTGTCTGTCTGTCTGGTCTGTCCTGTCTGTTTCTCTCTCTCTCTCTCTCATCTCTCTCTCTCTCTACTCTCTCTCTCTCTAAACTCTCTCTCTGTGTGTTGTGTGTGTGTGTGTGTGTGTGTGGTGTGTGTGTGTGTGTTGTGTGTGTAGGTTGCATGGGTTGCCTGTATGTACATACCGGGCCACCTACGTCTTTGCATTATAACGTAGGCATGTCTAGAATTGTTCTGTTTTAAATATCAATAGATTTGATATAAGAAAGAACAATTCATTATTTTGGTTTTATGTAGGCCCCGTCTATCTTGTACCTGTAGACAGTTTTAAAACTGTCAGTTGTGAAAACCAACCTTACAGAGATCTTGTTTAATGAATACAAATAATCATTTCATGTAGGTCCGAAATGATAAATCAGGGCAACACTCGAGAGAGCTTGATCAGTTTTGCAATATACTGAGAGTTACCCTCCCTTCGTGATCTGCCCTCCTCAATTGGGTTCATGTGACGGACCGTTTTTTCGTCCGGTCACAAATTTTGGGAACATGTTTGACCGGAACAGGTAAACCTGCGAAACCGGTTGACCTGTTTACCCTGACAGCTACTAGCCTGCGTTTTGTCTAAGTGGGGTGAGCGAGGATTTCCTTTCAGGCTCCGAAGAGCTACCCAGCAGAGCAACACTTTCAGAGAGCCGAAGGCAGACTGAAGGCGTATCCTCGCTGGCAGTCAGGTATGTGTTGATTTAGGTGAATTGAAGTTAGAGTTTGTATTAATGAACTTGTTTTTTTTTAACAGTGTGGTTGGGAACTTGACATTTTTTTTTAAAAAATATAGGCCTAAAACATTTTAATTGTTCCCTCGATATATCTTATGATTTGAGACATTGACGAGACATAGGGTGACAGTAGCGAAGTTGTAGTTAGTAAATGTGCGAGTTGAGAGGTGGATGAGAAGAATGGAGTGAGTAAACGAATTAGAAAGAATATGTATACTTATATGTGTGGGTTTGAAAAGTAATCTACTTAAATTAATGTATTATGGAAAAAAGTGATTTATTTTTCCCTAAAGTATTATAAAGTGTATGTTGAGTGTTTGCTGTGAGCTCTGGAAGTGAGCAATGAAAATTATTGTGCATAAATTATTGAAAAAATGTATTCTGATTCCTGTTGTGGAAAGATGAAAAGGGACGAACGGAAATCGTTCCTTGATATGTAATTATAACCACGTCTAGTGATGATGATGAACATTCTTTTCATGATGAAAAAGGACGAACGGAAATCGTTCTTTGATATGTAATTAGACACGTCCTATTGATGATGTGATATAAAACGATAAAAAAACATTCTTTTTCTTGATGAAATGGGACAAACGGAATTCGTTCCTTATAAAGTAATAACTATATTCTTGGTACTTTGAAAAAAGGGTTCCATGTGGAAATCCTTTCCTTCAATGTAACCCAGCATGGTGTAATTTAAGAAAAATGTTCTATTGTAAGTCCACCCACTGTATTGAAACTTTGTAGATTCTATTATAGGTATTTCCCCCCCCCAAGTTCGCAGTGAAGTGTATTATGTGGAGGAGTGACTGCAAGTGACAAGAAGAACGATTAATAATACAGGAAGTAGGTAGGCTGTATATATCACGGTAAGCTATCAGAAATTCGCACCAGGTGGTCTGTGAAGGCCCCGGTGTCCCGACCTGGACACTGACCTCCATCTCGGGTGGCTGGAGGGACTGTGGGGTCACCCATGCCCCAATAAACAACGCCACTTGTCTCTAGTGCCCCGTTAGGGTGTGGAGAAGACTGAACCCGAAGTGGATCAGTAGACATCGTGTGTGCTTTGCCACTCACCGAGTGTCGCGTGCAAGACACGAACCCAGGTATCGCTTGTCTCCGCCCCGTGGGTGGTTGTGGAGAGGGCTGTCCGTGAGGTCAGCAACACGCGCTGGATGGTGTCTATTAAATGGCAGGGCTCAGAGTTCGTCAGGACGACGACTTGTGTTTTCTTCGGGACCTTTGACTTAAACTAGCAGGGCAGAAAGAACAAAACAAAAAAAACAAGAAAACAACCACAAACATCACGACAGAGAGGAAAGACCCCATTTTTGAATGGGAGTCCCTGAAGGACTTCCACAACTACTATCCGTGAGACGCCGGTTCGTTTTCCGCAGACACGGGTGTCTCTCAATCTGTTGTGTGGAGAATCCCTCTGGAAGTACTCCACGAACACTGCTTCCCGTGAGTGCATGGTGTACGTGAACTGTGTGAGGGAGTGTGACTAGGGGGCCAGGATCGCGGGCCACTGCATGGACTGGTTTTGTGGTGACACTGTTGTGGGTGCAATCTTGGTTTGATGTGACATGTTGTGATCTAGGGTCGTTAGTGGCGCCCTTTTTTGGTGCGAAAGACACCTTTTTTGCTGAAGTACACATTTTTCATGCTTCGTTATATATAATCGATTTCTTTAGTTTATGTTTGATGGTTTCATGTAGGGCTGCGAAAGGAATTAAAAAACAAATAAATGGAACTTAACCCTTGGTAGCCTGCGCTATCTATGTTCGTGGGTGTGGGTGTGTGTATGAGGAAACACGTCGTACCACACACTCCCACACTTCTCTCAGCTGAGTCAGATAGCAAAACAACGCACTGTCGTGCACTACCATGCCGTAACAGTTCTCTATGGATGGGTTTCATTCAGTCAACGTGAGAAAGTCTCTACTAGCCCAAGGATGTTGCAAATTTATTCCATAATATTCCAGAAATTTAAACTTTCATATATGTCGAACTCACAAAGTCAACATGATATAGGACAAGTGACACCATACAACTCTGTAATAACTGTTCCTCTTTCTAAAGCAGTACATGTCAGTCATGTCCATGTCAGCGGCCGACGCCCACCACGCCACGCCACTTCCGCCACGCCACGCCAATGTTTTTTGTTTTGTTTTATTTGTTATGTTGCTTCCTGTGTTATTTCCTCTTAATCATTTTATTTTCGGGTGCTGTAATTCGCTACTAGAGTGACAGTGCAGCCGCTACAGAAATAAAATGCTTGTCGGTTGCTGACATTACGTTGATTCGTTCAATTTAGGGTTCCTGCTAGTATTGTAACTGAGTGAATTGCAAAAACACGAAATTATGGAAAGCGAAGATCGAGCAGAAGTTAGCCACGATTGTTTTTTACGTGTCGCTTGTGAGGAGGGGGT
>JADBJO010018164.1:25000-30000 GCA_016801955.1 Conus betulinus | reverse complement strand
GTTTAGTGTATTCCATATGCAGTCTCGCTGTGAAATGGGTCTATTGTCAATGTTTGGAAGCTTGGTGCATTTTGTTTAATGCTACGAAGTTAAGGCAAACCTTTGTTGACAGTTTCACGCTAGAAAGATGATTGGTTGTAATGTATGTGTCTTTTAGTTTCATGTTTAACTTGACTCATGTCTAGAGGCCTGAAGAAATAAAGTGTCCGTTGCGCTCTCTCTCTCTCTCTCTCTCTCTCTCTCTCTCTCTCATACATACATACCTACCTACATATACGAGGGGAAGGCTTGAAGATGAAAGAATGGGAACATGAAATAGAAAATGTATTATAAGTATGAACATCCTTCCCTGGTTGCATGAGGGAACCATCGTAATCCCTCTTGAAGGCTGCGCTATATGTATTGCCTGCACTTTAACCTCTCGTCCGCTGGATCGGACTCATCAGGGAGACACGGCTAATTGTCGCTGTCCTCTTGGCGTCAAATAAAGACACACCACAGTCCTTAACTCTGTGGTGTTCTCACCACCAAGAGTTTAAAAAACAATCCAACAGCATCCTCAAAGCAGCCAGCGAAGGGTAGTGATGAAACAAAACGAAAGTGTGGAGAGGAAGAAAAAAGGTTGCTGAAAAACGAAAAGCATTATGCAAACAGTATAAAATGCAGGGGACAATTGGAGCCTACAATGTTTGAGGATCCATTCAAGGATGCAAGGGAGATAAAAAAAAGGAACAATCTGAGTTGTGAGCTCTTATATAATGTATACATGATATAGACACACACACACACACACACACACACCACACACACACACACACACACACACACACACACACACACACACACATTCATGTACGCACGCACGCACCCCCCTCCCCCCCCCCCCCCCCCCCCCCCACACACATGTACGCACGCACGCACGCACGCACGCACGCACACACACACACACACACACACACACACACACACGCGCGCGCGCGCGCGCGCGCGCGCACGAACGCACACACACACGCACGCACGCACGCACGCACGCACGCACGCAGAGTGGCAGACAGATCGACAGAAACTTACGGTAGGAGACAGGCAAAATTGGCAACTGCAAAAAACAAAAGGAGTGAAAAAAAAGTGGAAGGCGGCGTGTGATCTATCGCTCCACGGTTACATCTGCAATTTGTTTCTCACTTGTGGACGAAAAGGAGGAAACGATTTTCTAATGCTTTTTGTCTCTGTTTTTCTGTTCTTCTGCCTTTCTTTCTTAGTTTAATTTTCTTATCTTTCTTCCCCCTCTTTCTTTCTTTCCTTTCCTCTTTTCTTTACTGTTTGTTTGTTTGTTTGTTGTTTTTGTTTGTTTGTTTGTTTCTTTTTCTTTTCTTCGTTCATTTCCTTCCTGCCTTCCTTCTTTCTATTTTTTTTTCATTCTTTCTTCCTTTTTTTCTTCTTCGTTCATTTTTTTCTTTCTTTCTTCCTTTCTTTCTTTCTTACTTTCTTTCTCTCTCCGTCCGATCTTTTGCTATTTATTTTCTTCATTACCTCTGTCAAGAAAGTCGAGCTTTCACCTGCATCTCTGTTGGTTTGTCTGCTTCGTTTGTTTCTTTTATTTCTCTTTTTTTTTTCAATCTGTCAGCAGCATTACGGAAAACCTACTGAACCCATATCAACGCATCTCTTCCAGACGTAAAATCTGGCCATGGGACGATCTCATTGAATATTGGTATGGATCCATGTGTGTGTGTGTGTGTGTGTGTGTGTGTGTGTGTGTGTGTGTGTGGTGTGTGTGTATATTGACTTATAAACAAAGCTTGCTCTTATGTCTCAGATTGTAGAAATAGGGGGGTGGGGGGGGGGTGGTAAGCCTTCATATCTGCAGTGGTAGATGATTCTGCCTAACTGACAGTATGTGCTTGAGTGGGTGAATGGGGAATAAATAAATGCTTCTCAAAATGAACCTTCAGCAAGCTTATAGTCTCCAAAGAGGGAGACCATCTCCAATGGGGAGAAAGCTCACTAACATATAACTCCTGGTCAGATACCGGTATTTCGAAACCTGATTGTTTCTCCTCAGTGACCGCGGAAAGTGGTAATTTGACTCCTCTGCCTTTTCTCAGTTTAAGAAGAATGCTATACCAAAAAAGGCTAATCGTTATGCTGCTGCTGCTGCTGCTGCTGCTGCTGCTGCTGATGATGATGATGATGATGATGATGATGATGATGCTGATAATGATGATGATGATGATGATGATGATGATGATGATGATGATGATGATGGCGTTGTTGTTCTCGTTGTTATCATTTGATTGCCATTGTTGTTGTCGCTGTTGATGGTGTTGTTGTTGTTGCTGTTTATGTTGTTATTATTCCTGCTGCAGTTGCTGCTGTTTCAGTCGTTGTTGTCCCCCTGACGTTGGTGATGTCCTTTGCCGTTTGTTCGGTTGTGGTTTGGTTGCGTTTTTATCTTTGTTCGTCAGTTCATATGCTAACAATTTATGTATTCTTTTCACACCCACACGGAATAAGTTGCTCTATGCTTGTTTCATCCGACAGGCTTTTAGCAGTGACAAGTCAGGAGACATTTTGTCTTTTACAGAGAGAAAACAAATCACCGCTGAACATATAGACACACACACCAACGAAAAAAAAAAAAAAAAGACACGTGTAATAGCACAAGGCAAGCAAGATCATGTTAAATCACTTTGTCAAAATGCAATGGTCAATAACATGTTACCATTTAATTTTGTCGCACTGTAAAACACATTATGCCCTGTTTTTCACGTCCAGAAGAAACAATCATTCTAACAGAATATTACCTTCGGGCGGACCCTCCATTTCCTCTCTGTCTGTCTGTCTGTCTGTCTGTCGTCTGTCTCTCTCTCTCTCTCTCTCTATATATATATATATATATATATATATATATATATATATATATATATATACATATAATACATATATATATATATATATATATAATATATATATATTTATAGAGAGAGAGAAGAGAGAGAGAGAGAGAGAGAGAGAGAGAGAGAGAGAGAGAGAGAGAGAGATCGCCTGTTATTTCTGTTATTTTATTAGTCTTCCTCAGCTGCTAGTGTCACAATAATCGCCAGAGGAGAATCAAATTCACAATGTTTATGGTAAAGTGTTTCCGCCAATGGAAGAACGTAATCCATTAGAACCGAAAGTGCCTGTCATATCTCCCATCAAGGCTGGTTTATTCTCCACTCAGGCCTTTTATGTTTCCGTTTTTTTCCTTTGTTTGTTCGTTTGTTTCTTTTTCTTGTTTTGATAAATATGAAAAAAGAATCAGTGTGTGTGTGTGTGTGTGTGTGTGTGAGAGAGAGAGAGAGAGAGAGAGAGAGAGAGAGAGAGAGAGAGAGAGAGAGAGAGAGCTTACGACTGCTCACTTCCTGCTTCAGAATTCCAGATCCAAATAATACGCGATGTCTACATCCCTCTGATTTCCACGTGTTTGCCATTCCCGTATTGACATCGACTTAGGGGAGATGGAGGCGACTTATTTAGCGTATTTATTACGTCTGGAGTATCTTCAATTCAAACGGAAAGCCGATTCTGCTCTACGGCTGCGAGACTTGGATAATGACCAAGGCAATACAGCAAAACATTTAGACCTTCATCAACACTTGTCTGAGGCGCATCTTCAAAATCAGATGGCCAGGAAGATCAACAATGAAGATCTATGGAGGCAAGCAGAACGGGTTGCCAGTGGCCAGGCAGATTCTGCGGAGGAAGTGGGGCTGGACTGGAGACACTCTGAGGAAGCCAGCATCCAGCACCACACGCCAAAACCTGACCTGGAACCCGCAGGGGAAAAAGAAGAGAGGCCGACCTCGCGGCAGCTGGAGGCGAGACACTCAGTCAGGGATGAAGAAGCAGGGGACCAACTGGACAGGCATTCAGAGCAGCCCAGAACCGAGTGCGATGGAGGAGTGTTGTCGATGGCCTATGCTCACCCTTGAGTTATGGACCTAAGTTAGTAAGTAATTACGTCTGAAGCAAATGCATTTCTCGAAAATGTATTTGTCTCGTGCTTATGAAAGATTTGTTTTATGCCTTGTTTTTAGTGCGTATTTGTCCTTTGCCAGGAAAATCAATAATGCCACAAATTTCTCTAACTCAGCATGACAAGCGAACAGGGAGAATGGTAAATCTGAAATTACCAAAGGCTACTGTTAAAAATCCCATTGGACAGTGACGTAAACCAGACGGGTGGGAGTCGGAGTGTAGGATGTAAGATATAGGGCCGGGTCACGGCGAAGGGACCATTGCAAAGAATAATGCTATTCGACATATTTCATCCATATCTCGTTGTTGACACTTTAGTTGCCAACATGTTTCGGGAAGATCGAGGCACGCAACGACATGACCTTGTACTCTCTCTCTCTCTCTCTCTCTCTCTCTCTCTCTCTCTCTCTCTCTCTCTCTCTCTCTCTCTCTCTCTCTCTCTCTCTCTCTCTCTCTCTCTCTCTCTCTCTCTCTCTCTCTCTCTCTCTCTCTCTCTCTCTGCCCTCAAAAGCATCTGTACTTAAATTGGTTTTATTGATGTCGTCATCCTCTGCCCAAGACGTTGAAAAATTCCCCGTGTTTTTATTCAAAGTATTTATGGTAAATTAATTATGTTCATAATCAGAATGATATCTTCATTATCAATCTCATTAGTATCAGCAATTTCAATTAAATGCAGGTCTTTTGTGTTTTTGTTTCTTTTTCGTAGGTTTTGTGTATTGATGTATCTCACCCCTTCATTAGGAGCCAGGACTATGAATAACTAACCATCTCTGTCTGTCTGTCTGTCTGTCTGTCTGTCTGTCTCGTCCTGTCTTGTCTCTCTCTCTGTCATGTCTGTCTGTCTCTCTCTCTTTCTTCTCTCTCTCTCCTCTCTCTCGCCTCTCTCTCTCTCTCTCTCTCTCTCTCTCTCTCTCTCTCTCTCTCTCTCTTCCGGTTTGTGTATTGTGCGTATGTATGTGTGTGTGCGTATGTATGTA
>JADBJO010018164.1:0-5000 GCA_016801955.1 Conus betulinus | reverse complement strand
TTGTCCGGTCAGCAGGGCACTCTGGGTCTTCTCCACAGTCGCTGGCAGTCCAATAACTAGCATGTTGACGACGAAATCAGCGAATTTACTACAGCTCTCTTCCGATGTGCGCCCGCTTTCGCTACTTCTTCACGTCACGTGACCCCCAGAGAGAGAGAGGACAGAGAGCGATTTAAAAGTGCACATCAAAACGTCTGTCATGCGCAATGGGAAAAAGAGTACACTTTTCAACAAATGTATTCCTGTGATGTAAAAAATAATAGACATACAACTGCCTACAATATACGCCCCCACCTGCCATGAACGGGTGTCAGTAGCAACATCAGAAAACAAATGCTTAGCAGAAAGTCCGAAAGGTGGGACCGTTCTTCTGTGTGTACCTGTCAGTGTGCGTGTGTGTGCGTGCGTGCTCTCGTGCTCGCGTGTGTATGTGAGTGCGTTCGTGCGTGCGTACATGGGTGCGTGGGTACGTGCGTGCGTGTGTGTGTGGGTGTGTGTGTGTGGTGTGTGTGTGTGTGTGTGTGTGGTGTGTGTGTGCGCG
This sequence comes from Conus betulinus, assembly GCA_016801955.1. Taxonomy (NCBI): domain Eukaryota; kingdom Metazoa; phylum Mollusca; class Gastropoda; order Neogastropoda; family Conidae; genus Conus; species Conus betulinus. The sequence goes on along the minus strand of JADBJO010018164.1, from coordinate 4,459 downwards.
CGCGCGCGCGCCGCGCGCGCGACGCGTGTGTGTGTGTGTGTGTGTGTGGTGTGTGTGTGTTGTGTTGTGTTGTGTGTACGTGTGTGTGTATCACATGTTCTCGTTTTCCATGCTTTTCAGCCTGTTTGTCAAACACTGTGTTCTCTGGTCTCAAATTCTGAGAACGGCGTAGGAAGGGAAAACAAAGTGGCAACAGTGGAGTTACATGTCATTTCAGTAGCCTTGGAAGTGGCACTTGGTTCTCTGTATTTCAAACGATACAAAACTTTTTTTTTAATCTTTACTTCACAGTTTTAAACATATTCTCCCTACAATGATGAAATTAGCTCAGTGTAATTACTTCCCTTTACTAATTAAGAACAACTAAATGAGACAATTTTCGTCAGTTTTTTTGTTTTGTTTGTTTGTTTGTTTGTTTGTTTTGATAACGTGTACCATATAAAAGATGTGTGTGTGTGTGTGTGTGTGTGTGTGTGTGTGTGTGTGTGTGTGTGTGTGTGTGGTGTGTGCAAGATCGTGTGTGTGCAAGATCGATTGCGGTAAATCGATTAAATATATCAAAGCCATTAGTATAGCTATCATTTCGGGAACTAAAATAGAGGATTTTTGCCTATCGAATATGCTTTATCTACTTTAAGTGATGGAATAATAACAGAAGTGTGTGGTGTGTGTGTGTGTGTGTGTGTGTGTGTGTGTGTGTGTGTGTGTGTGTGTGTGTGTGTGTGTGTGTGTGTGTGTGTGTGTGCGAACGCGCGCGTGCGTGTGTGGTGTGTGTGCGTGCGCGCGCGCGCGCGCGCGTGTATTTGTGTGTGTTTTGTGTGTGTGTGTTGTGTGTGTGGGTGTGTGTGTGTGTGTGTGTGTGTGTGTGTGTGTTCGTACGTGTGTGTTCGTGCGTGTGTGTTCGTGCGTGTGTGTGTTCGTGCATGTGTTTGCTTCTACGTCTACATGCATGTCTGCTTGCACTCTCTAGAAAACAAAGAATATTTCCATAGCAGCTCTTCTCATATATTCGAGTGCAAGACAGAAATGGTTATAGGTAAACGCTGTTGTTAAATAACATCTTCTTAGGGAGCACCAGTTGCGCTCTCGATTAGCACCACCCTTCCTGTGCTGATGTCAGGAACAGTCCTCCTCACAGCTGACAGTCAGTGTGCACTGGGGCCAGGCGGCTGTCACCCCCTTCACCCCCACCCTCCCTGAAGAGCTTCAATGGATGGGGGGTGGTAAGAACTGGAGGGCTGTGTGATGGGTGCAGGCGGTGCAGGTCAGGGTGATCTTCAACGTCACTGATGTTATGAGTGATTTTTTTTTTTCTCAGAGTCGTTGGTTTCGTTGTGTTGTTGTTGTTGTTGTTGTTGTTGTTGTTGTTGTTGTTGTTACTTTACTGGAGGATGGGATACAGAGGGGAAAGTGGAGAGGAAGCAAGAGACAGGGAGAGGGTGGGGGAGGGAGGAGGGAGGAGAAAGAATGAGAAAGACAAGAGGGCGGAGAGAGAGAGAGAGAGAGGGTCAGATATGCAGACTGACAGACAAAGACAAGACAGACAGACAGACAGGCATATAGACAGACAGACAGACAGCACAACAGACATACATACAGAGAGACAGACTGACTAGAAGACAGACAAACCGACAGAGCCCACAACAAGTACAATGCAGGTGACGATGACGACAAAGGCCGTCTGGATAACGAAAACAATGGTGCAGCAGCTTCTGCTGCTGCTGCAGATGATGAGAAAAGCTTTAGACTGGGCGTGTCATAATCCAACCCTTATCCCTCTGTCTCAGTCCTGTCTCTCCCAGACTCTGTCTCAGACATTGATGGGCTTAGTTACGGTCGTGTTTTAAGGAAGGTAAAACGTAGAGGGGGGAAGTGGAGATGGAGCAAGAGAGAGGAGGAAGGTGGTGGGAGGGAGGGAGGGAGAGAAAGACACACAGAGACAGAAAGGGAGACGGGGGGGGGGGGGGGGGGAGGGGGGGATATACAGGACTGACAGACAGAGACAGACAGACAGACAAATGGATATGGAGAGAGAGAGAGAGGGAGAGAGACAGACAGACAGACAGACAGAGAGACAGACAGACAGACGGACAAGCAGACAGACATACATACAGACAGACAGACTGACATACAGACAAAACCGAGAGCGCCACGACGAGTACAGTGTTTGATGACAGCAACGACAAAGGCCCACCTCAATAAGGAAAACAGTAATGCTGCTTCTGCTGCTGCAGATGATGATGGAAGCTTTAGACGGGGGTGTCCTAATCTCATACTGTCTCTCTGCCCTCAGTCCTGTCTTTCTCAAACTATGTCTGGACACTGATGGGCTTAGTTATGCTCGTATTTAAAATACGAGCATACGACTCAGGTTGCAGTGACTTGGCGGACATTGATAATAAACAGAAGGGACAGAATGGACAAGGACATAGAGAAGCGCAAGGGAGATGTGCGCAAATGGTTCGGCTGTAGGATTTCCTTAGCCAGCGTATATGTTTGCTTGTTTTTTGCTTTTAGCTGGTTTCTTTCCTAATCAGATGTATCAATCTCTCTCTGTCTCTCTCTCTGTCTCTCTCTCTCTGACTCTCTCTCTCTCTCTGTGTCTCTGTCTCTCTGTCTCTCTGTCTGTCTGTCTGTCTCTCTCTGTCTCTCTCTCTCTCTCTCTCTCTCTCTCTCTCTCTCTCTCTCTCTGTCCATGTCTCTCTTTGTGTCTGTCTATCTGTCTGTCTCTCTGTCTCTGTCTCTGTCTCTCTCTCTCTCTCTCTCTCTCTCTCTCTCTCTCTCTTTGTCCCAGTCTGTTGCTTTCCCTCTCTTTCGCAGCCCATCCCCACAACAGACAGACACACAGACACACAGACACACAGACACACAGACACACAGACACACACACACACACACACAACACACACACAAGCGAGCGCGCGCGCACACACACACACACACACACAACCACACACACACACACACACACACACACACACACACATACACACACACACACACACACACACGCAACGCACGCACGCACGCACGCACGCACACAGGCACACACACACACACACACCACACACACACACACACCACACACACACACACACACCACCACACACAACACACACAATACACAAGTGCGGTGCGGGCGCGGGATCATGAGCACGCACACACGCGTACTAATCCTCATGTTTCCCTCAATTGACAAGTTCCACAAGTGGCTGCACTTTAAGTCATCAACCCTCAGAGGAATCCAAACGTCATGTCGAGTGTTTTACCGCCAGTCACTTGAGACCTCTACATCTGTGCCAGACCCTGTTCATTTCATTAACAGCAAATCAGCAGTGGGAGCAGGGAAGTGACAGAGGATGGGTGAGGGGTGGGGGGTCTGTAGAGGGCAGAGGAGGGGGGACAGGAGGAGAAGGAAAGAGGAGGAAACGTCAGCACAGCCAGCAGAAACCAGCTTATCAAACAGAAAACGGTGGAGTTGATCTGACACGTCCATGTGGAATTGCTGTCTGTCGGACAGTTCTTTGCATTTTAATTCAATGATAACCCACAGCGCCTGTTTTGTTTTGCATGTCTACCGTTGGGTGTTTTGTGTGACAGTAAGAGAGAGAGAGAGAGGAGAGAGAGAGGAGATGAGAGAGAGAGAGGAGAGAGAGGGAGAGAGGAGAGAGGGAGAGAGAGAGAGAGAGAGAGAGAGAGACAGACAGACAGACAGACAGACACAGACAGATAGACAGACAGACAGACGGACAAGCCAGACAGACATACATACAGACAGACAGACTGACATACAGACAAACCGAGAGCGCCACGACGAGTACAGTGTTGATGACAGCAAACGACAAAGGGCCACCCTCAATAAGGAAAACAGTAATGCTTCGGCTTCTTTCTGCTGCTGCAGATGATGATGGAAGCTTTAGACGGGGGGTTCCTAATCTCATCCTGTCTCTCTGCCCGATCAGTCCTGTCTTTTCTCAAACTATGTCTTGGACACTGATGGGCTTATATATGCTCGTATTTTTAAGACTCAGGTTGCAGGGAATGGCGGGACATTGCTAATAAAGGAGACGGAAAGTGTTGGACAGTGAGATAGAGAAGCGCCAAGGAGGTGATGGTTGCAATGGTTTCGGCCTGTTAGGATTTCGTTAGAAGTTCCTTGTTTTGCTGTGATTTTAGCTGGTTTTAACTAATCAGATTTATCAATCTATATATCCTCTGTCTATCTCTCGCTATCCTGTATTCTCCTACATATCTCTCTATGTTATCTCTCTCTCTGGTGTTCTTTCTATTTCTGTCTTATATCCGTATCTCTATCGATGTCTCTATTGTTGTTCTGCTCTGGCTCGTGACATAGGGACTCTGTCGATGTCGTTCGGTTACGTCTGTCGGTCGGTGGCGGTCTGTCTGTAGATCGAGCTATCGATACGGACGAGCGATAGAATCTCCGAATAAGTATCTA
>JADBJO010018163.1:25000-32500 GCA_016801955.1 Conus betulinus | reverse complement strand
CCAATATAATACTATACGACACAATATGATAGAACAAAATACAAAAAATACAACACAGCACAGGACAACAAAAGACAAATTATAGGCAGCAAAATACAAAACAGTCCTGCACAGTGCAATAATACACCACAAATACAGCACAATACAATACAACACTAAAAACAATACCATCCACCGTCATACATAATGCCCGGAATGGTTCTAGATGGATTCAGTATTCTGGTGATCAAGTGATTGCGCGTTCGAATCTTTGCCTGCTCTTACAGTACGGGAAGGTTTTTGCCTCAGAATTGGTTTTGAATTCCCATTTCCAGAAAAGTCCTTCGAAATAAGACTATAAGTCGAGATTCCGCACGCGTAACATCTTTTACACGCGTAAAATTTCGTTACCAACTTGCGGACGAGAAAGCAAAGTTTGCACTTGATGTAGACGAAAAGAATATACACAGCATGCATCCTTTGTGAAAAATGGAAAGTATGAATGAAAAACTGAGTGACTGATATTCGACTGAATGACACAGAAATCTACTGCATATAGCGCTGGCAGGAAGCTCTCCAATTGGCTCTACCCAGGTAGGCAGCGCATTGTGTATCTGATGGCATGGATTGTAAAGCGCCGAGAGCTTGGTCACTATCAGAGGGTAGGCGCTTTATAAGTACTGAAAATATGAAAATAAATAATGCAACACAAGACAACACAACAAAGACAACACAAAACACGTGCAACAAAATACAGTATAAGACCATACAACAACACAGTACAAAACAACATAATACAGCACCCAAGTACCCAGAAAGTCACAATGCAATTTGTCTGTAACCGAACAATGACCTTGACCCTACGGCTTCGTTTCCTTATCCCGACCTTCGCAGCCATCTTCCCCATTTCCGTACCCCCCCCCCCCCCCCCCCCCCCACCCACCACCACCACCATCACCACCTCCAACCTCCCTTTCACATCTCCCACCCAATCCCCACTTGTCCACATCCTCTCTCTCATCAACCCCCCGCCCCCTCCTCTTCCACGTCTCCCAATCAACGCGAACAGAACGTGAACAAGCCAGTCCATCAACATATTACAGGTGTGCCACCGGGAGCAGACATTCGTGGAAAGGGAGAGAATAATACACATTTTGTGGGATGGGAGAAATACAAACTAAGTTGTGACGAGAGGGAGGAAGGCTCCCCCCCCCCCCCCCCCCCCCCCCACCCCCACCTCTCCACTTGAGGAAGATGGGAGTGCAGAAACCAGGAGATGAAGAGATAGGTTTTTTTTTTTTTTTTTTTTTTTTTTTTTTTTGGGGGGGGGGTAAAAAGGATGGTGGGGAAAAGGGCGGAGGAGGTGGCAGTGAGGGAGAAGAGAGGGGAGGGGTGGGGTGGGAATGAAGGTGGGGAAGAGAGAGAGAGACGAAAACACATAGATCCTCTTTCACTGTGTTAGACAAGAAACACTCCTTTCTTCCTCTCTCACGCGAGGTGTTGTCTAATTATTTGAAGCATGCGTGGAAAGACAAGACAGATTCTAGCCATGGACAAGGAGAGAGGAAAAACAGAGATCTGCTTTCCGCTGCTTGAGACAGGCAGCACCACACACGCTCTGATCTCGTTACTTCCAGCAAGGCTGTCTTTTGAACCATGACTGTTGCTTTGTTTCCCTTTTTTTCCCTTCGCAATGAAGGTTCTAAGTTTTCGTTGAAAACATGGTACATCACACACATTTCCTAAACGGTCAATAAAAAAAAAAAATCACTTCAACGACTTGTATTGAATGCAATCACTGTTTTCTGATATGATTTGCAAAGGTGTTGCCCATTACTATGAAGAAAAAAAGACAGTGAATGAATATATTTAATAGCTCAAGAAAACTCCAGGGGATTTTTATTTTTTTTTTTTTTTTTGTTATCAAGAGCTAAGCATCCTATGTCGAACTCTATTGATAAGATATGTGTTTTCGTCTCTCTCTTTGCATTATCTTAATTGCAAAAAGTTATTCTATCCACACCTATTGGAAGATCCATATCACTTGTTCTTATTTTGAAGAAGGCGGGGAGGGGGTAACTTTTGCATTGCGTCCAAGATCACTATCCTTGTGAACAGACATTGGATTAAATATTCATTCATTCTATTGATAAGAGCCATTTATATTCTAACGAATGCAGGGAAGGTTTTATTGGATTATGCCATACACACATATATATGCATAGGTAGAAAACAAGAGTAAATAAATGTAATTAATCAAACAACCATTCTGCCTTATGAAATATAATTGTTAGAAGAAAATGGATAAGCCCTAGACACAATAAGAAAACAGTTGAAAGGATATCGTTTTTTTTCTTCTTAAATCATTCAATGTTCTGCGGATACCTAACGCGTAATTCAGTTTTGCTGCATCCATAAGTAAAACAAGTACAAAACATACACTTCCACCCCTCCCGCTCCCCTTGAATTTAAGACAAATATTTATCTTAAAAAAAAATAGGAGACCAAAAGAGACATTGAAAGGGAATTTTCCATAATAATGTAAATCAAAAAATCATGGAAACATTCATTGCTCGTTTTGAATACGGAATCACCCTTTTGTTCGAATCTCGTCATTTCGTTCGAATCTCGTTCACTGAATTGGACCCTTTAATACACAACTTAGTTATGTTGCGCGGGTTTTCTTTGGGCGTTATCAAATGGAGATAAATCACCTAGAATTCTGTGGTGTTTCCATCACCAAGGGTTCAAAAAACGGAATACAGCGGCAACCAAAAGCAGTTAGGGAAGGGTATAATTGTAAAACGAGGAGAAAGTACAGTAGGGAAATAAGTTGCTTAAAAGCTATAATCATTCTATAAAGAAAGATAATATTTGAAGAAATCTTTGAGACTGAGCATGAGGCTACCTTCAAAGATACCAGGGAAGTCAAAAGGTGTCAACAGTCAGAGTGGTCGACCCTACTATTTAAGACCCCGAACACTGTAATCACCAGTTGAAACACGTTTCTCTGTGCACATTAGAAACAGTGACAGCTGTTAATTTTCAATTTATCGATTATAGAAAATTAGCCATACTGCATATTATCTATTGTTGTCTTAGCCAGAAACAGCATTTAAAATGTTGTAGGATCTGAACATATATTTCCAAGGCTGGTTGCATTTGCTGTTTTACAAGTTTCTTTGAATTTTCGTGTTGTTAACTATTTACCTATGAACAAAGTGACATCAAAGTTGTGTTACAATTTGTATATCTAACAATAAATTTTCATAATCCGACAATTTTGATGTTTGCAAGAAAGCTTGTAGGCCTATATTTAGTGATACAAAACCTGCATCTCCGAAAAACGTGTATTGAATATACTTTTTCTTGATCTGATCTGGCTTTTTTTGTCCCAAACGAATTCGAAACATTCTCTGAAGTTTTGGAATTCAGAAGCTATGCCCATAAAACAAGAGTTGTTTAATATTATAAAATGACGGATTTTTTTTTTTTTTTTTTTTTTTTTTTTTTTTTTTGCGAGGGAACCTTACGTAGAGGGAGGGGGCGGAGGAGTTAGAGTCGGTTTTAACCAAACTTGAAGCAAGGTCTTCACATCCTTGAATGTCTCTGTCACGATTACGTTTGTCAAGTCGTCTAATTTGTGAACCAATCATAGAATTCAACTTTTAATGATTCAGTGTCATATGTTTTCTTGAAAGAGGTTCGGCTGTTTTTGTTGTTGTTGTTGTTGTTTTTTTCGTTTTTTTGTTCCTAACTACACAGTACACTTTTCAAAATAGAGCGACTGATGGCGGAGAACGAAGCAAAATTTAGAAAGAGTGGGGGTTAGTTGCCGCCAAGGACATTGACAAACAAAGTACAGGACAAGACACGATGCATTTGACCTCTTGGGTCTTCTTCAAGTAAAAAAAAAAAGATAGATAGATCACATTTAAACATTTAGGACAGTACAAACAAAGAACGAAGAGAGACTTATCTGATGTCCATGTGGTGTGCTGTGAAGAATGGCCGACAGAGGAACACCCCCCCCCCCCCCCCCCCCCCCCGCGCTCCTTTTCTCTCCCATAATGCCCTCTGTCATTTCCTTCTGTCGGCCATTCTTCACAGCACACCACATGGACATCAGATAAGTCTCTCTTCGTTCTTGTGTTTGTACTGTCCTAAATGTTAAATGTGATCTATCGTTTTTTACTTGAAGAAGACCCAAGAGGTCGAAATGCATCGTGTCTTGTCCTGTACTTTGTTTGTCAATTTCCTTGGCGGCAACTAACCCCAACTCTTTCTAAATTTTACACAGTACACTGTTTAAAAGATTTCGGTTTAGGACTGACATATTTTCATACATTTCTAGTGTACCTGACTATTGTACACAAGGTGTCCTGTCTCCTTCTGGTGTAAAACAAGTGCAAAAGGTGTGTCAACGGCAAATTGGCGTATCTTTGATTCTGTATATGACGTTGGTAAACTTTTTATTTCATTATCTTCTCGTTTGGCATGCTAACAACTCTACCCAATGGATAAGGAGAAACCAGGCAACCTATCAGGCATCCCCAGCTTATTAAAGCTCTCAGGTGTGTTACTGGATTCAGCATTTGTTCACATTTTTCTTTAAATTGAGATTATCACACACTTTCCAAGATCCATTGAGCAGTTGTATTGCACATTTATTTATTATGAACTGATAACTGTCTAACAAGAAGTATATTTTCATAGAACATCAATGCTTTTTAGTCACATAAACTTTGATCATTCGTGTGTGTGTGTGTGTGTGTGTGTGTGTGTGTGTGTGTGTGTGTGTGTGTGTGTGTTGTTGTTGTTGTTCTGTGTTGTTGTTTGTTTGTTTGTTTTTCATGCTTTTGAATATACATATTTTACTTCTTTCATTCAATACTTTTGCTATCTCTGGCGGAAAATAGTCTGTTTCAGTCTTCATTTCACTACATCGCCTTTGGCAGAGATCCGTGCTCTCCCGGCAGCGCTTCTGCTTCTCCTGCTATTCCACATCTGCAGCCAGTGCCCAAAAGAAAGCTGCACACACACACACACACACACACACACACACACACACACACACACACACACACACACACACACACTCCTTAACGGACGGTTCTGCGGCTGATGCCCACGCGGGATGGTGGTACAAACTATTCTCATCCAGAATACAACGACAGCAATAAAGAGCCAACTGCTCCGACAGGCAAGCGCTCTGAGTCAAGTCATGGGGCAGAGACAGAAGCGCTCCTTGAAGCTGCGATGTCAGTCTTCCCGTTATCAGCCATAGCGGCAGGTCGAACCGTTGGCTTTTCTGATGCCATCTCTGCTCCCCAAGCTCTCCGTGGCTTTGGAATCACGGAGCTCAATTCTCTCTCCGTGGTGACCCTCGCTGCTTTGAGTTCTTCAGTGAAGGAAGTGGTTCTTCAAGTGGATGACAGAGCAACGAGAGGCAGAGCAGACGCGTTGGTCAAGGAAGGAACACGAAAGGAGCAGACCGACAACCTGGTGCTACTATGAACTCAAAGCAATCATGAAGACTCCGGAGAACGAGAACAGCAGCTCCAATAAGCCTTGCACAGGCCAAAGGACAGACGGACACCATCAGCTTGGACGAGGTGAGGCAAGATAAAGTGATGTTGCTTAAAGCCCAGCGACCGCAAAGGGCCATAGCAGGGCTGTCACCGCGTTGAAGTCAACTCAAAAGTCATTAAAAAAAAAAAAAAAAAAAAAAAAATCACACAACTCTTTAAAACACACCATCTAAAAAAACACATCGGAAATTTTGGTTAAAAAAAAACAAAAAACTTTCTTCCATAAAATCTTAGAACACATGAAACATGTTGATCTCTGTCAGAAATTCAAAGATCACAGCAGGTGGGACATCTCTGAACGAGGCTTTGATGGAGTCTGCCATGAGGTAACTGGGAGGAGAGGTACAGGTCAAGATCTTCCGGCTGAGGACTGGACACAATCGCCACCCTCACCACCTGCACACACATTTCAGTCCTTCGAATGAGACCATAAACCAGGTTCCGTGTGTGAACGCACGCATAACATCTTGCACACACGTCAAACCCCATCACCAACTTTCGGAAGAGAAGGCCAGTTTGGCCGTTGGTATGGTGACACGTTACACATAGCATGCACCCTGCGTAAGAAATGGAAAGAATGAAAAAAAAGTAAGGAAAAATTGAGTGAACGATATTGAATGATATGGACTGGATGACACGGGAAACGACTGAATGAAGCGCCAGCTGGCAGCTCTTCAGTCGGCACTACCCAGGTAGACAGCCCATTGTGTAAACGAGTGCGGACTGTAAAGCGCTTAGAGCTTGGTCTCTAGCCGAGAATACGCGCTATATAAATATTATTATTATATATAATATATAATTTTGGCACTGGACAGTCATGGAAGTGTCCCTGAGGTCAATCATCCCATGACAGCAGACCACAGCCTCCAGAGCTGCCCACAGCATGCTGCAGCAAGGGTCAGGGTCTGTCCAATACTGACCACCCTGGACGTCAGACTAGGCGCCACCCTGTGGAACCTGAAGACCACAGCACCGTTCACCTGGGCCTTTGATGTGAACATCTAACAATACGAACGAGGAAGAAGGCAACCGTATTGTTTTACATGACCTGATGGCAAACAGGTGTCATCAGCATGTCTGTTATAAAAACAAACTTGACTGTTGTCTGTAGCACCCACTTTCCAGTCTCGAAACATGCTAATCATCACCCCTGTTGTCCCTCCACGACCCCACCCCCCCCCCCCCCACCCCTCATTTCCCACCCCCGCCATCCCCTTAATCCTCTGCCTTCCATTCTTTCCCTGATGCATGAAAATCTTTCATTTCTAACCTCCTGCACCACCATCATCCCCTTGTCTTCCCTCCAGCTGCGCGCCCAACCCCACCCTCACTCCTCCCGCCCCTTCCTCTCACCTCCCGTCCTCCACCTTTTCTTCCACCGTTTCCATCCAGACCTATGTTTTCTCCTGTGTGCAAGCTTCATTTTAACACATCACCTGACACCTTTGTATCAGGCATTTTTTCTCCAAGCACTCTTATAGCGTTGCTTTGCCTTTTTCCCTCCTGGGCACACAGTGGTACGGATGTTCACAATCGTATCTAAAGAACATGTCCATTGCAATTTTTACCCCCGTGGGCTGACGCAAAGGTCAGCTTCTAACATCGAAACAAAATATATATGTGCATATGGATTTGCCTGTGTCAGCTTTTGACATTTAGGCATTTTTGTACGTTTGACATTTAGCTTCTCAATACGCAGAAAGACATTTGCAGGATCACATAGCCATCGCGCTGGTATGTTTTTCCGGAAGTGTCTCTCTATTTTATTTGAAGCATGCTGGCAAGAGAAATCACAGTCTCATCGTGGAAGGTGACAAGAGCCAAGAGATTTCGTTCAAAGGGTTTTAAGGAGCTAAAGTTTGCAGGAAACGTCCAAACATCTCCTGTTTCTACACGCATGCAAATAAAAGAAACGAAAGCTTTTAACATG
>JADBJO010018163.1:0-10000 GCA_016801955.1 Conus betulinus | reverse complement strand
CTCTCTTCTCTCTCTCTCCCTCTCTCTCCCTCCCCTTCTCTCTCTCCCTCCCCCTTTTCTCTCTCTCCCTCTCTCTCTCTCCCTCTCTCTCTCCCCCTCTCTCTTCTCTCTCTTCTCTCTCTCTCTCTCTCTCTTCTCTCTCTTTCCTTCTTTCTCTCTCTGTCTGTCTGTCTCTCTCTCTCTCTCTCTCTCTCTCTCTCTCTCTCTCTCTCTCTCTCTCTTGTACGCATGCCTACGCGCTCGCTCGTATGCACGCATACACACGCGCAGAATGAGAGAGAGGGAGAGACAGACAGACAGACAGACAGACAGAGACAGCGACAGAGAGAGAGACAAGAGAGAGAGAGAGACAGAATGATGAGAGACAGAGAGATAGAGAGAGAGAGAGTGGAGTGAGAGAGGAGACAGAGAGAGAGAGACAGAGAGAGAGAGAGACAGAGAGAGAGAGAGACAGAGGAGAGAGAGAGACAGAGAGACAGAGAGAGAGAGAGAGAGAGAGAGGGAGAGAGAGAGAGAGAGAGAAACCCCAAGCACTCAGACACACACAAGAGTGCACATATACTCTAATGCACGTGACAGCACGTCCCCTGCTGCATTCATTTTTCTTAAATAGATTTTTTGTTAAAGGGCGGGGTGGAAGGGGGGGGGGGGGGGGGGGGGGGGGGGGGGGAGAGAGGGGAGGGGATTTGAGAGGAGGGGGAAACATTGAAACAGGGCACTGAAGCGGAAGGTCAGGAAGGAGGGAAAGCGGAGATGGGGGAGGGGAGGGGTTGGGTGCAGCCGCGATTCCCTTAGAAATAAATTATGATGTGAGGTCGTCTTTCAAGTTTTTAAAAGCAGTGGTGAGGAAGTTGGGGCGGCGGGGGTGGGGGTGGGGGGGGGGGGCGGGGGTGGTGGGGAGGGGGGTGACAGTTAGTGATGGTCGGTGGGGGGGTGAGTGGAGAGGAGAGTTATGGGGAGTGTGTATGTATGTGTGTGTGTGTGTGTGTGTGTGGTGTGTGTGTGTGTGTGTGTGAGGAGAGAGAAGAGAGAGAGGAGAGAGAGATGAGAGAGAGAGAGAGAGAATATGTGCGTGCATGTGTGTGTGCGTGCGCGCGCATGCGTGTGTGTATGTATGTATGTGTGTGTGTGTGTATGCATGTGTGTGGTGTGTGTGTGTGTGTGGTGTGTGTGGTTGTGTGTGTGTGTGTGGTGTGTGTGTGTGTGTGTGTGTGTGTGAGTGCGTATGTGCGTATGTGTATGTGAGAGAGAGAGACAGAAAGAGAGAAAGAGTGTGCGTGTGTGTGGGTGAGAGAGAGAGAGAGAGAGGAGAGAGAGAGACAGAGAGAGAGATAGAGAGAGAGTATATTTGTGTGTGTGTGCGCGCGTGCGCGCGCCCGCGCGCACGCGCGTGTATGTGTGTGTGTGTGTGTGTGTGTGTGTGTGTGTGTGTGTGTGTGTGTGTGTGTGTGTGTGTGTGTGGCACGTGTGTGCGAGCACGCTCGCGCGCGCGTGGGCATGTGTGTGGTGTGTGTGTGTGTGTGTGTGTGTGTGTGTGTGTGTTGTGTGTGTGTGTGTGCGCGCGGCGCGCGCGTGCATGTGTGTGCCTGTGTGTGCCGTTGTGTTTCTCTTCTCTCCTTTGTTTCCTTTCTCGTTTTCTGTCTGTTGCTCTGTCTTTGCTCTCTCTGTAACTGTTTTTTATGCCTTTCTATGTGTCTGTTTCTTTGTAAGTCTCGTCTGTCTGTCTGTCTGTCTGTCTATCTCTGGTCTTGTCTGTTTGCTTCTGTCGTCTGTCTGTCTGTCTGTCTGTCTGTCGGTCTGACTGTCTGTCTGCCTGCCCGCCTGTCCATCCGTCCGTCCGTCCGTCCGTCCGTCCGTCCGTCTGTCTGTCTGTCTGTCGCTCTCTCTCTCTCTCTATCTCTCTCCTCTCTCTCTCTCTCTCTCTCTCTCTCTCTCTCTGGGGTGACAGTCATCTACAAAAGTGATAGTGAAACGCATACCAATGACATTTTCTCGTTCTCGATTTGTCATATTAAATGAAAGAAAATGACATGCTATGGTTTCGTGTCAATGAAATTGAAATCGAGTCGCGCTTTGTCGTTGTATATTGCGCCGATTTGCTTAATGGGCTTTACAGACAAATAGCCTTAAAATTTGTTTGTTCGTTCGTTCGTTCGTTCTCTCTCTCTCTCTCTCTCTCTCTCTCTCTCTCTCTCTCTCTCTCTCTCTCTACTGTTTATCTCTGTTAAAAGGCGGGATGGGATGTAGAGGGGAAAGCGGGGAGGGGGGGGGGGGGGGGGGGGAGGGAACGACTGGATTGTTCAACCTCGTCTTTGGTATTCATTTCTGTGTCTGAACTTTATGAATAGTAATCTACATATCGCGCTGTGTCAAAGTCTGTCAAGCTCCCTGCGAATGGCAGAAACAAAGCCGACAGAAATAACCTGCGCAGCAAATTTCAAATCTAATTCATAGCGAACCGCAAAGAAAAAAACGCAGACAAAACCAATCACAAGACAAAACACGACGCGTTTTGACCTCTTAGGTCATCTTCAGGCAAGATACAAAACACTCAGGACAACGAAAATGAACGAGCAATCACTCAACTTCATTCACGGACGCACGGACGCACACACGCACATACGCACGCACACACACACACACACACACACACACACACACACACACCACACACACACACACACGTACGTACACATGCTCGCGTGCGCGACACACACACAGACACAGATATGCACAGGTACACAACACACACACACACACACACACAACACACACACACACCACACACACACACACAAATACACACAAAAATACGCATACTTACGCGCACGAACGCACACACACACACACACGCGTGCGCGCGCGCGCTGGGCGGCACACGCACGCACACACACAACACACACGTGCACGCGTATGCCCTATTTGCGCGCAAAACTAGTTTATGTCACCATGATTAGACATCAAGCTGCTTTTCTTGTCACCTTAGAGTCAATTATGCCAGAGCACGGGGCTGTGGAATTAATTTTGTAAGCTGAACACGCAGCACTCTACGAACAAGCTGTTTTTCTTCAGTTCATCAGATCTGAGGCAAAGAGAAGGGATGGGGGGAGAGAAATCGCGGGGGGAGAATAGGGGCCGTGGGGGGTGGTGAAGCAGGAGCCAATTAACCAGGAGGCAGTTTTACGCCGCTGTGGGCAAAGTGGTTAGCGTCGCGGACGCCCGGATTGGCAGGTCGTGGGTTCAATTCCCATCAGAGCCATGTGGGATATTTCTGTCCCGACCGGGGTCCTACCAGAGCTGAGTTTGCTTACGTACTTAAATGGGAGTTTCATCCACTAAATATACACGTCTCTATGAGTTTGCTCCAATTTCCTGACCAAACACTGCAGGTGTCTGTATCTCTCGGGCCTGGTTGACGCCGGGATATATCATGAATGTAAGCGTTGAGTACAGCCCTGTCATCCAGTCTCAAAGCCGGAATAAAAATCTGGAGAGATCATCATCCTCATTCTCATCGATCGCCATAAAAAAAAGAAGACAGTTTAAAACGTCACGCCCGTTGCCAAGGTCAAGTCGGGGGAATGGAGAAAAATGATGATCGTTCTTTGGCCTGGTCTTAACTATTAAGACTATCATCTCTCTCTCTCTCTCTCTCTCTCTCTCTCTCTCTCTCTCTCTCTGAGGGTGTGTGTGGGTGTGTGTGGTGTGTGTGTGTGGTGTGTGTGTGTGTGTGTGTGAGTGAGAGAGAGAGAGAGAGAGAGAGAGAGAGAGAGAGAGAGAGAGAATACGATTTCTCCAGAATAAAATCAAACGTCTTGGAGTTAGATGTTATGTTCCTACTCGCGGAAACAAAGCGCCTTATTCAATTTGTCCTTGTGACGCTGAATCCTAAATATTGGCGGTTCAACATATACTGCTCACACGCTAGAAGAGAACACATCAAAGTAAAGGAAAGAAAAAGAAAAACACCCGAAGGTGCTGTGGGGAGGACCCAGAGTTCAACAATAATGCTCACACGCTAGAAGGAGAACACATCAAAGTAAAGAGTACACCGCTTAGAAAGTGAAAAGACGCACATCCGTCGAAATTCAGTTTGTCATGGTGACGTTGAACCCTAAACACTGGTGGGACAAACAATACGCTCACACGCCAGGAAAGAGCGTCAAAGTACAGCGACAGCGCTCAGGAAAGTTGAAAAGGCGCACAGTCTCCGCACTGCGGTGGTCAGCAATGCCGGTTGCAAAGCTGGAAGATGTTGAGCTCTTCATCAGGTGTATATCTGTGGGGGGGTTATGAATGAGCTGCTGGCTGGCCCATAGGTCCGAATCTACGGTTACAGTTTAGGCCTCTAGTGGTATAATTATATTCCTGTTACACTCCAAGCTGCGCCTGGCTTTTTTTTCAGGAGATCAGCCAGTACCGAAACATATTCATCGCACAGTCCAGCCCGTGGTCCACACCATTCATGATGACTCTGAGGTAGGTCTCATGTCCGTTTCTTTTTCTTTGCAAGCACGATGTCCATGACCCTTCATTTTCCTGTCGTCTGCTAGACTTTTCACTCCAAAATCCCAGTGCCCTACCAATGGCGTAGAAGCACAAAAGAGACCACACGTCATGCATCATTCTGCTATATTTGCTCACGTTTAGCATTGGACTAATTTACTGAACTCAAAAGCCAGGATAAAATCACCTTTTTTCAATATTTTTTTTCTCACAGAGCAAGGCCGATTTTTCATCTGTTCAGACTTTGTTGTTACAACTTGACCTCTGCTGCAACCCGAACTCTGACCTGTATACCAGCTGTTGAGCGGGTTATGGGTTCAAATGGACAGACAGGAACCACGCAGTCAAGTTTCATCCCATTGATGAAGGCGTCTGTGAGAGTGTTGCTTATGTTACCTGAACAACACTGCAGGTGTCAGCTTCTCCCAAGCCTGGTAGATCCTGCGATGTTAGAATAAAAGTAAGCGTACAACACAGCTCTGTAATGTGGACCATTGTCTAAGACTAAACTCTGTACAGCATCATGTTCGTCACCCATATCTCTATTGATCAGCTCGAAAAGGAAAAGTCCAATCCCAGCGCTAATTATGTCCAGGCTGGTCTCAAGATTAGCTTTCCTTGCCATATCCATGTCTGTCCATACCTGTAATGCCAAAGGTTCTGGTGTCAGCAAACTCACAGACACTGTCACTGGAAGAACGTGGATGCGCCCTCTCAAAGGGGGTGCACGCACTTGCTAACTCTATAACTAAGCACTTGTTATAAAGGAAGATTATTAGGTCATAAATGTCCTGTTTATAGCAAAACAACAAACTAAAAAGTTTGCACAACTGAATACCATCAAAGTAACTCTCATAGCAGTGCAGTGTCTCTCTTCGGTGGGTTGCCTTACCACGACCTGATCTTGTCGCTTTCCGTTGACTGCCGGTGGTGACCAAAGCTACCTTGTGACAGCCCTGGAGGATACATGGAGCTGCGTTTTGAGAAACTGGAGTAAGCAAGCAACTGGGAAGTAATGCTGGTTTTGAAGGTCCTGTGATGAAGAGAGAGAGAGGAGAGAGAGGACGAGAGAGATAGAGGAGAGAGCGGAGAGAGAGAGAGGAGAGAGAGAGAGAGAGAGAGGCATGAACATTGAGAGATTTACAGCAAGAGGAAGAAAAACTTGATCGAAGTTCGCAACTGTGTTAAATTGCTCCCTTTCTTTGGCAACAAATAAAACTAATCAGCATGAAAGTAAACGAAGAATACATTCACTTCTTTGTTAATGCAAAAATTAAGAGTGTGCTTTGAAACAAAACACGCGATATCACACGCAAAGACATAAAACACACACGCACGTATGCACGCGCGCGCGCGGCGCGCACACACAACACACACACACACACACACACACACACACACACCACACACAGATATATAGATATATATATATACATATATAAATTATATATATAATATATATATATATAATATATATATATATATCAAAAAATACCACTAAAATGCTAATAAAATTCTTAAAGTGCTCAACCCCTTGGGGAGCAACATCTATTAGTGAGGACCTGTCGAAACAGACTGTTGATTTTTAAAACTTCCTTTTATCATCCTATGTTTAATATATATAATTATACACACACACAACACACCACACACACACACACACACACACATATATATATATATATATATGTGTTTTTAGCTCACAACAATGGAATAAGCAGTGTTCAGCTCCGTTTTATTGGTAGTTTCTAATATAACATTCTTAAAGTGATATAGGTATATTATTATTCAGGATGACAATTTGTATTGTGTAACATGTGAGTGGAGTTGTACTAATGGTTTAGCTTAAGCCCTTTACTGTTATTGTGTGGCAGCTTCTATGACTTTCTGTGTGCCATTGCTGATGTTTTGCGGGTTCTTGTGACTATGTAATTTTAACCCATAACTCCAAAAATTATTTAGAAAAATGAAAGTTTTTAGGGGCGGAATGTCAGATTATCTAAGGATTTCCTCATGTCCCCCTCCCCTACGCACACCCCAAGTTGGCGTGTGTGTGTGTGTGTGTGTGTGTGGGTGGGTGTGGGTGGTTTTTTTTATATGTAAAAATAAGGATAGAGCGGGTGACCTAAGATAGTATGTGTGTGTGTGTGTGTGTGTGTGTGTGTGTGTGTGTGTGTGTGTGGTGTGTGGTGTGTGTTGTGGTGTGGGTGGGTTTGTTGGTTGTGCGTGTGTGTGTGGTTGGGTGGGTGGGAGTGTGTAGTATTTACATGACTGTTTGTGTTGCAGATACTGACGAAGCCTAAATAAAAGGCGAAAGCTTTTTTAAAAAAACATGAAGAGTGTGTGACACAAAAGTTTCTTGCTCAGCGCGCGCGCGCGCGGCGCCCACACACAACACACACACACACCACACACAAACACACACACACCACACACACACACACACACACACACACACACATGACAATGACAATGGTTTATTCACGTGTAGCCCATGGCCCCTCGTGAAGAGTATAAGAGCGAACAAAAAGATGTGATATTAGCAAAACACAGCAAACTCAACACCAAAAAACAACAACAACACGGTAACAGCATTGATTGTAAGAAAATCATTGGAAAGAAAAAATGAATATGTGAATGTACAGTGTTATGATATCGCACTTTCCCTAAACCTTTTGAGTTTGTGCAAAAAACAGTACCATATTCCAAATTCATTGCTTTGTAGAAAATATCGATATATAGTAGGCATGGCTCACCAGAACATTGGCGAGCAGGATAAATGTTTCTGTACGTTCCACTTAGCGCTGAAACAGCACGGAACGGAAAAGGCAATTCATTTGTCGGTATCTGTTTTACCCAATGGACAAAATGAAATCTGTAGATGACATTCTTTGCCTCTGTAGTTATGTGCATTAATACACTGGTATACCAAACCTAATCTTGTCATTGCACGCGGAAGATTGAGATTTTAAAAAAATATAAATCAAGTAAGGTTTTCACGTCATGTTGGCTACTAAGATTTGTGTACATATCAAATCTCTGATTGTTTTGCATGTGATCCTGCAATTTCTGCTTTCTGCAATCAGTTAAACGTTGACGAAAATATCTTATAAATACTTTTATCTCACAAACACCTGGTTTAATCACACGCCACCAAAAATCATACTGGAACAGAGATATACGTACCTATTGACACCCAGTTCTTCTTCCCCCTAACGTCTAAGTCATTCATTCACATTTCATAAGGTTTACTGTGTGATTTACGTTCTTCTTACTCTAACAGTTTAAACCAGTATCTAATGCTACCGCACAGCGGAATTGACATGTATTGGCTGTCTGTCTGTTTCACCATAGACTAAATCATTCGGTGTTCGTAGATTTTTAGATATATTCAAAAAACTTTTCACAGTAAAAGATGCACACAGTCGCAATGATCAGCTGCTTTGCTTAATCTCCGCAGTTCAGAACCCTACCATAGCATAATAGGCAGTATTTTTGAAAGAAAGAGAGCGAGAGGGAAACGAGAGAGAGAGAGAGAGAGGGGGGGGGGTGCGCAGGAAGATTATTAAAGTGGTCAGGGGGAAACACAGATCGGGGATCAAGTTTGGAAATGGAATGAAGAGTCAATTAATTTATCTTAACCCTTCCCATACCCACCATCAAACATCCCGGCCCCTCACACCCTATCTCCGACTGCCACACACCGAAAAAAAGTTTTTTAAAACCCTCTATCATCCTCACCCACATACCGTGGATACAACCATACAATCAGACCGTGTTTTTTTTTCTTCTTTCTTCTTTCTCTCCTTTTTCTTCTTCTTCTTCTTTCTTCTTCTTCTTTCTTCAACAATTCTTGGGAGGGCAAAACAAAAGGCGAGGGAAGGACGTGTGCCGGGAGGAATGGTTGGGTGAGAGAGGAGATGGGGACTGTGGCTTAGCTGACATGCAAAGCCATGGAATTCTATAGTTTTTTGTTGTTGTTTTTTTTTTGTTTTTTGTTGTTTGTTTTTTTTTGTTTTGGTTTGGTTTGTGTTTTTTCTGTTTTATTTCAAGCTGCTTCACACATTTTCGTCGTAAATGGGATACACAGGTTTTCTCTTCTTCATCACTTCCATACTCCTCCTCCTCCTCCTCTTCCTCTCCTCCTCCTCCTCCTTGTTCTTCTTCTTCTCCTCTGTCTCTCTATCTCTGTCTCTCTCTCTCTCTCTCTCTCTCTCTCTCTCTCTCTCAGTCCGCTCTCTCTCTCTCCTGCAGTTTACACTCTGGACCTATGCTGACGATCACACTCTCAGTCCCATATATGTCCATAATGTCTTAAATTTGTGTATGTGTTGTGTGTGTGTGTGTGTGTGTGCGTGCGTGCGTGCGTGTGCGTGCGTGTGTGTGTGTGTGTCATGTGTGTGTGTGTGTTGTGTGTGTGGTGTGTGTGTGTGTGCGTGCTCTGTGTGTGTATGAGTGTGTGCGTTGTGTGTATCGGTCTGTCTGTCTGTAAGTGCAGGTTTCCTGTTTAAGAAAAACCATCTCATCTATCTCTCTCTCTCTCTCTCTCTCTCTCTCTCCTCTCTCTCCTCTCCTCTCTCTCTCTCTCCCTCGTTTTCCATCGGTCGTTCCCATCCCTCATACCTCCCACCCTCCAATCCTTTCTTTCTCTATAATCATGATAGCATAATTCATTCTAAATTGTTAAGTATTCATGTTGTACATGTGAAAATTTGCAGTTCTGTGCAATGTTTTCCTTTATTACATTTCGACACATTACCTTGAGTGCTGGATGAAAAAAGCAACTGACTTTGTGCTTATTCCCTTCTTTCCCTAATAAACAACATTTGTGTCTACTTGCAAAGTGAGACAGACTTGCAGGCGGAACTGGGCGGAGCTAAACAAATCTTAAATAATGTTAATGAACTGCCAAGAGAAACTTGGACAAAACGAGTCACCAGACAAAACACGTCGCGTTTCGACCTCTTGATTCAACGCCTACCTTGCCGCTGAAGTGATCAAAGCTAAATGATTGCTCGTTTCATTTTCATTGTCCTATTTGTTTGGGTCCTTGGCTGAAGAAAACCTAAGAGGTCGAAACGCGCTCGTGTTTTATCTTGTGGCTGTTTATCCACGTTTCTTTGGCGGTTTGCTAGCATTTATTTAACATTATTGTTTCGTTCGTTCTCTTCTCTCTCTCCTCTCTCTATCTCTCGTCTCTCTCTCTCTCTCCTCTCTCTCTATGTATGTGTGTGTGTGTGGTGTGTTGTGTGTGTGTGTGTGTGGTGTGGTGTGTGTGTGCACGCGCGCGCATGCTCACGCACGTGCGTGTACGTGCGCGCGCGCGCGCATTGTGCGTGTGAAGGTGAAATAAAAGCAGTCTATTCCACGTCAGACACAGGTACCACCCCAAAGCAACGCGGGTTTAACTTTTCTGCCACCAAAGAACCCTGCAGAGACAAGACACTCCACTCAACCCCTGCGGCGGTGATAACAAAAAATCAGCCCCCGGCAA